>SSNP01000074.1:1311186-1429339 GCA_006937955.1 Pachypanchax playfairii | reverse complement strand
TTTTTTTTTTTTTTTTTTTTTTTTTTTTTTGTGAGAGATAAATTCTCAAATCGATATCATAAATCATAAATCACTCCTACATTAAGACTGAAAGTGTTCTTTAAAGAGGTGAGTCTTAAGTCTGCTCTTAAAAGTAGCTGCAGACTCTGAGGATCGGACCGAGTTTGGTAGGTCATTCCACCATCGGGGGACAACAGAGGAGAAGAGTTTGGAACATGATCTCATGCCACGTTGTGGTGGAAGCGCTAGGCGTCTTTCAGCGGCTGAGCGTAGCTGACGTGTGGGAATGTAGGTTTGGATGAAGGAGTGAAGGTAGGTAGGAGCTGTGTGTGTTAGAGTCTGGTAAGCCAGAAGCAGAGCTTTGTATTTGATGCGTGCTGCAACTGGAAGCCAGTGCAGGGAAATGAGCAGCGGAGTGACATGAGCCCTCTTGGGCTGGTTGAAGACCAAACGTGCTGCTGCGTTCTGAATCATCTGCAGAGGTTTAACCGAGGACGCCGGAAGACCGGCCAGCAATGAGTTGCAGTAGTCGATCCGGGACAAGACCAGGGCCTGGACCAGAAGCTGTGTGGTGTGGTCTGTGAGGAAGGCTCTGATTTTCCTGATGTTGTAAAGCGCGAATCGACATGAGCGAGCTACGGAGTTAACCTGCTCTTTGAAGGACAGCTGGTTGTCCAGTATGACACCAAGGTTTACTGTGTTCATATTGCATACCTGTTCTGTTCGCTTGTGTTTTGTAGGTTTAATTGTTGATTTAAGAGTCTGTATTTGTGTATTTAATTCTCCAGTCAAGTGTTGATCAGTTCACTATTTCTTCAGATCTCTCTGGTTTATTCTCAACTGCCCCCCCCCCCAAAAAAAATTGTTTCTGTTCTCGTCTTCCTCTTCACTCATCCACTGTTGAAATACTCTGCTCACCTCCTTGACTAGTTCTCTTACAGCGGATCAGGATCTTACAAATGTGATGAGAGTCCAGCTGAATGATGAAATGATGTTCCAACAGTTTAGAGAGGAGAGGCTGTTGTTGATCATCTTTCAAAATAAGAGCCACCAAAAAAAAGGGGACTCTAAGAGTCACTCCGCGTTTTCAGATGTTTGAGGGAAAGACCATTACTAGCTGAAGAACTGGTCTAATCACACAGACGATCAGAGCAAAGACAACATGGAGGGAAATAATTCTGCCATAAACTGTAACGCTTTGTCACTTTTAAAGGAATTTCATTTTATTAGGGATAAATGCCAGTGATAGGTGAGAGTCAAGCTGTTGTCTGTTGAGGTATGGTGTGTGTGTGTGCGTGGGCGGGTGTGAGGGGGGATATTTTTGTTTTTTTATTAAGTAATTTCCACACTGAAAGTACAGAGCTGAGGAGAAGTCAAAGCTTTTTCTGGGGCCGTAGAAATTACATTTTTTTTAAACAATACTGAAACACGAGTAGTAGCAAGATTGATTTATATTTATAAACAAAGTCATTGATTTACCTCCTCTAGTTCCCCTTCCCCACCTCCATTTTTTTTAAAGAATAAATAAACTTGTTTCAGCTACTAAGCAAACAACTTTTCAATCTGATTTGCCCAGTCAGTTTGTTTACTCCAGGACTCTGTTCGCCTTCAAATGTCTGCAGTGGATGTGTCAAGTTGGCCTCAGGCAGGCTGCCAGCTTACCTGCAGAAACTGTCTTTTTTTTTTTTCCCAAAGAAATAAAAATAAATAGCCATGTCCAGAGAAATGGATTGGTTTATGTGATGGATATCTCCCTTGGTGTGCTCTGTTGACCTTCCTACTTAACCTTCTTTTCTGCTTCTGCTTAGCATCCCAGGAAGAGAACTGCCCAATGCTTAGCCATGCATACCAGCAGTATTATAATAACGCATGGAAAACGAACAAAACACAAACATGTGCACGCACAGGCAGACACACAAAGATACAAACAAGTGAAGCCATGCATACCAAATGGGCCATGGCAGGTTTGATTTTGTTTTCACTCCCTGCGATCCACTAAAAAAAAAAAGAGAGAGAGAGAAACGGCATTTAATAAGTTACACAGTGTCGTTTAGCAACAACAACACGGCTGAAAAGGGACAAAGGAGAAGCACAAAAACTAAATATTTCATAGAAAAAAGTGTAAACGTCTAACGGCATAAAGATAATCCGATGATGGTTGACATTTTGAAATCTTGTAATTTGGGAGTAAGTCAGACAAGCCAAGTAAGAGACAAAATGAAACACAGAGAGAGAGAGAGAGAGAGAGAGAGAGAGAGAGAGAATGCACCCTATTTGCTAACTCGGTGAAACAAAAGTCCACTTTTCATCCTCATGACAGCTAATCGATGAGGAGAACAGGAGAAAATATGATAACATGACAGAACACAAAGAGAGCACATGCTGAGGATGGACATGGAGGTAATGACACACACACACACTCCTCCTTCATCACACACACACATAAAGATTTTAAAGGTCATCAGCAAGTCCGCCTACCCAGTAGACAGCTGGCAATCAATAGCAGAAAGAAGACAATAGAAAAATAAGCAAGAAGGCCGTTATATTATTATTTTGTTTTCTGAGATGAGAAAACTTTGTTGTTGCAGTAACTCTGTATAAAACCACGCAGGGCGTTTCAGTCCAGCAAACAACCCACTATCAAGCTGAGATTTTCACCTGTTGTCTTTCTGTCTGATAAAAAAGCATCTTAATCTAGAAATTACGTTATAATGTTTGGGGGATTTGGGAGGAAATTGGTGCCATTACAACTACTTGCAACTTTATATATCAAAAACTAAAGAAGTTCTTAGAATGCTGGGGTCTTTAAGCATCAGTAAGCCCCTCCCTCCCATGGACCTTCTGCCAGACTGAGGTCACCAGAACTCTTTTCTTTGCTGAGGGTATTTTAAAGCGAGTTGGTAAAAACAGGGTCAAAAAAGTTGATCAAAATGTTCTACTCTTAGTTCATAACAGGATCCAATCCAACAGGTAGCAGAAGCAAAACACGTCCTGATCTTAGACAATCCCACCCACGTGCTCCGTGTCCTTGGGACCCACCAACCTTCACTCACGGGCTGATCCAACTATTACTAATCATGAAATGTGAGTACATTTGTTATTTCTTCATATAAGATTTCATATTTTTCATGAACCTTTGAATCATTATTTTTGTCCTAATTTGGCATCTGCACGAAGACGAGAAGCTGCTGGAAAAAAGGTCATTTGCTGTAAAGGATTAATAAAGAATCTGTTCTGTTCTATTAAATCTTGCATCATACAGAGTGACACGGTTCCTATCAAGATTTTGGAACCTCGAGCCTGCACAGTGGGACATGTAGCAGCCTTTTACAACAACTGAAAATTGCACAGTGTGAGCCTGTTTTAACAAGCATGCTTTCAGACTGCAGGAGGAAACTGGAGCACCTGAAAAAACCCTACATATGCACGGAAGGGGGGGCATGGAACCTCCTTTCAGAAAGGCCCACCCAGCCGGGAGTCGAACCTGAAACCACCCTGCTGCAAAGCAAAGGTGTTAACCAACTGTGCTACAGTGTCACCCTGTGAGAATTACATCACTTCCTGCTTTTTTATCTGACTCACGCTGCTCTTTTGACTTCTGAGGGCCGTGAAGTAGAAACGTGTTTATGTCTATTTTCAGTCTCTCCTTGCTAGCAGTGTGTGTGTGTGTGTGTGTGTGTGTGTGTGTGTACGTTTGAGTCTCTATGCTAAATAGGCATTCATATCAAGTCTGGCAGCACCCCATGAAATGAGAGCTCTCATTCATTTTCGAGTGATACTTAATAAAAGTAAAATGAGTGTGTGTTTCCTTGGAAGAGCGTATTAGTATTAGTATGGGATTATGTTCATGCGAGGATGACTTGGAATTCTTTTTTTCTTTTTTTTTTGATCAGGCTTATCATTGCTGCTGAGCTGTAAACATTTATGTTCTTGTCAAATTAATGAGGTCTGGAGTCTTGCGGTGTTTTGATGTGGTAATTTTGCAGGACTCAGTATGCCTGTAATGTTTCCAAGATATACAAAAAAAAAATAAAAATACAAACAAAAAAAAAAAGGGCCACAAGGTATCGAAGGAAAGCTTTGCAAGGACACATTTCAAGTGAGCAGCTGAGAAATAATATTAGTATGTTGCTGATATTTCACCCTGAGCAGAGATGATAATATAGGTATCTCTGAGGGATTAAAGCCTGGCGAATTCTTTTCTAGCTCAGGGCGTGTAAAAGAAGCTTGAACAGGTGCTTCTAAAGCCTTGTATGTTTGGGGAATAAATGTGGAGGCAGCTTGTAAGCACAGTCGCATCTAATTTTATTCACACACACAAAAAGAAAGCAATAAATACGAACACTTAACCTCTGTGTTTCCATAAACACACCCTCCCCCGCCTCATGGGGCATAGGTGACACAAACTGTGGTGGCTCCTGTTGTCCAGCAGGAAATCACACAGTTATTGTGTTATCAGAGCTGCACACACACACACATTAAACAAGCTTTCTCAGGGACAGTCACGTCTCTTTAGTTGCTAATCTATCTCCATTAGCCACAAGTGATGGCTTCTGATTAATAGGGCCGCAGGCAATAAACACTCTCAAATACACAAACTAAAATATTGACATAAATTCCTATTAGCTCAGCACCACTATCAACTTTCATTATGATTTATCATTGCTGTGTAGGTCACAAACAAAATAACAAATAGAGTAGAACGTAGTTTGTTTGGGGTTTTTTTGTTGTTCTTTTTTTTGTAAAATGACTCAACTGTATTTTTCAGCTTTACTTTTTATTCAATAATTCTTCAGTCATTTTTACCTTGAAAAGAACCCTCTAAGATGCGTTCAGGGAGGGTTTTTAATGCACCCATACATTTTTCACACGCGTGGAATTGGTTTACTTTGCCCGGTCGCTGAATTTCTAAAGGATTTAAAGTTCAAAGTCATTGGAGAATCCATGTTTTCTGAGTACAAGCAGTGTGATGGAGACCAAGATGCTGCTGTTTCACACTGATTGACACACTTTACTGGCAGCTGCAGATGTGCTGCCCCAAAACAGCTGAGCGTAGATGTTCCTATGGTACCAGTTATGTCAGAACATGAAGGTGATTCTTTATGGAAATAAGAGAAAATGTGGACACTCGAGGCGTTTCTGTGCCATCTGCTTTCAGACATGGAGCTGATGCTAACGTGCCCTAAAGCAGCACTAGCAAACGCACGGTTGGTTCTCAGCCTGCTGACATCAGAATCGTGGTTTGCTTTGCAAATCACATGGCAACAAAATATAACTTCACGCTTTCACTGTCATAGTTTACTTTGATTGCGTTTGATGAAAATTTAAATAAGATTTAAAGGAATAAATACAAGACATGAGGGATTTGCTGGATTGGACACACATCATGGCTGAGGATCCCCAACTGGAAGAAGGTGGAATAGTCTCCTTGGGTCAAGAGTGAGTCTAACCCCCAAGTGTGTCAGCGGCGCTCCACAGCAGTGCCGCGGTCACCGCTACAAATAGAAACCATTATAGCCTATGAGTGGTTTACACCGGGCACGTCCCAGAAGCATCTCACCACGCCGCGCCGCTAAAGATAGGCTCTGTTTTTGATGGGAAACGCTTCCAAAATGCACCAAGCTTCAACATTTAACATACAGGAAAACACCCCTGCAACATCCATTAAATTTCAAAATAAAAGACACGTTCAGATTTGTGATAGCTTACATCTCATCATTAAGGACGACGCAAGGATCTCGTTTCCTACATTAACCATGGGTGTTTCTCAATGTCAAGGAACCTTGCCTTGATGCCTTGGTCCTGCCCCGGTTGCCTAGGAGATACGTCATTTGGACCAGCGAAGGCGCGTTCCAATGTTCATGTGCTACGGAGGCATCTGTCGTTGGTTTGCCTGTCGTTTAGCTAAGAATCTGGGCGGGTGGTGGCAGGAGAGGGACCGACAAATTTGGTCTTCATCCTCGGTGACGAGGGAACTGCTTTAGTCTGTCATAGTGAAGAAGGAGGTGAGCTGAAAGGTAAAGCTTTAGATTTACTGGTCTGTCTATGTTCTGAACCTCACCTGGTCATGAGATCTGGATCCTGACTGCTGTAGGATCGTCACCTTAGCGACAAGGTGAGAAGCTTCATCATCTGAAGGTAACTTGAAGTTGAGCTGCTGCTTCTCAGCATCAGATGGATGAACTGCAAGAAAACAAAAGGAAAACATCAGACAGCGATGAAGAAGGAAGACCAGACATGTTTTTATTGGACTGAGTGAACTCATTTTGTTAAAATAAGAAGATGCTTGTTTTATGGACATGTATATAGTTAAATATCTTGGACATTTTGAAAGCAGCTTTTTAAAATCTATAAAGAGAATGTTAGTGAACTTCAACAACAAAATCTAGAAGTGGAGCCTCCCCTCGCTGTCACTGAACCGTAAGAGATGAAAGGCTGCCAGTCCAATACAGACACGAGACAAACAATCATACAAGAAAACTCCGTTTAAATAAACAGTGTTCATCACTTATAGACTCATAGTAAACCTTGCTGCTGAATAAAGTTTCAAACTAGTCTGCAAATAAATTCTCTGGAAGTAAAAAAGATCAATAATTTTGCTAATCTAAACCTGAAAGTTGAAATTCTTAGAAGCTTCATCTAGACACATGAACTAATATATTTTCTGAGTGTATGAGCTTATTACTGATTACAAAATACATAAATATAGAGTCCTATTTATACTAGTCTCAGTCACACGCATGTGTCACTCAACTTGTTCAGTAGCTTCTTGTAACATGCCAGACATGACAGTTAAGCTACTTACATATTTACAGATATTACACGGTTATTTACCAGAACGCTATGGAATATCAGCATGGGTCTGTCTGTCTGTCTGTCTGTCTGTCTGTCTGTCTGTCTGTCTGTCTGTCTGTCTGTCTGTCTGTCTGTCTGTCTGTCTGTCTATCTATCTATCTATCTATCTATCTATCTATCTATCTATCTATCTATGCCTCACTCATCCCTTTCCTTTCCTCACCACCAGATCCATCTAAGTCCTCCTCAGTCCACCTTTTATTATATAACCAGAAATAAATTTGAGTTGAGAGTTTTTCGCTTGGAGAACCGAGGATACACATCTTCTCAACTCTTCGTGACACAGCCCCAAGACGCAGCAGTTTCATTTCTGTCCATGTCCACTTCCATTCAATCCATATTTGATCTCCCTAGATGACACGTGTGCTCACACACACACACACACACACACACACACACACACACACACACACACACACACACACACACACACACACACAGTCATGTATATGGCATGTGTGCATACCCATGTGCAGAAACAGAATGACACACAGACGGCCAGGCACAGAGCAGGACAGCTACGTTAAACAACATTGTATTATTTCCCTCATGACTTTGAATGGCAGGGTTGAGTGGGAACACTGAACCAGACTCTCTTTAATCCTGTAATGAGAAAACCAGCCAACCACACATGCAGCAGACACACACACACACACACACACACACACACACACCCAGGCAATAATCTGTTAGACACAATGCTGTTCTTTTAATCCTGATCCCTCTCTCCGTCGTAATGATGACACTAAGACTCCCTCTCCTCTGTTACAACTAATCATTTATCTGTTTATCTGACTACGCTCAGTGAGAAACACAGATTGCCTTTGTGTAACCAACTGTTCCATTTTAATAGCATGGGAAGAGACTGGTGAGCAGAGAGGAAGACAGATGTGCAGTGAGAGCAACGTACATGACTCGGAGTTCTGAGTGCACCAGCTTTCCCTTTTCTATTTAGCAGTCTGGAATAAGTTTGGCAACAAATCTCCATCATATCTACATCTTCTCTAAAAATATACATGCATGGAAATGTATACATGGCTGTGCACAAATGTTTGTACATGGAAACTGCAAACTAGCAAACAGTCTCTGGTAACCAGGCAACTGATTCACTCTTAAATCTTTTAAAACCGCACATACCGTTGTCATTGTTTCAGAAAAGTGGATAGGCACAAACACAAAGACACGCGTGTAGATGCGCAGACACACACAAAATCTCTATGTGGCAAGCGTGTTATACTTAGAATATAAGCACCCCATTTCGTAGCTGAAAAACTTTGAAACGCATTCTCTCTCAGACATGATGGCATCCAGAAATAGACGACAGCGAGAGCACATCGCACGCTTTGTTTAGGCCTAACGATTGAGACGGATGAAACACTGGATGGATGGAAAGATACTGCACATATGCTAAGTGAAAGGGTAACAGGAGAGAGGGGACATGGGGAGCGAGTGTGAAAAGGAGGTAATCACAGTTCCACCCAAACAGATCTCTCTCTCTCTCTCTCTCTCTCTCTCTCTCTCTCTCTCTCTCTCTCTCTCTCTCTCTCTCTCTGTGGCATGGCTAGGCTAAAAATCAATAACACTTCTCCTTTTCCCTCTCCCAGCCATCAGCAATGCTCGGAACAAACTCCAACACACAAGCATACACACAACTGTTGACAGAAGGGAAACTAAGTGCACACTCGCTCGCAGACAAATGCAAGCGAACATACTCATCAGACAGCGCTCAAATCATTTAAGCACGCTTTCAAGCTCCAAAGATAAAATGTTACTGATACACTCTGGACCATGAACTTGCTTCTGACTTGTTGGATTTTCACCAACTTTTTTTTGTTTTATTTTAAGTACAAAAAAAATACAAGAATGCACCCACATTTATCAAAAGTGTCAAAAAAACTGACAGCTAACAGCTGTTAGCATGTAAATGTTTCACAAATGGATCCCCACGCAGAAGCAGAGCAGTCAGAGTGAACGCTGCATTCTTCTCTGTTATTTGCTGCAATGCAAATCACTATGATATCCCAAGTTTTTGCACCACTGTTTATTTCCAGCTTTGCATTTGGACATGTTCCTGCTGACTGTGTGTGTGTGTGTGTGTGTGTGTGGACATGGATTTGTTCAGACCGAAACAGGGAGAACACTGTATCTAAAGAGCCTTGTGGTTTAATAGGGATCTAAATGTTAAACCTATAAAAATAGCATTTAGTTTGGAGGTTAGGGATTAGACTTTAGTTGAGATAGTGATAATGATTAGGTATTATGTTATGGTGCTTACAGTTCAGATAAGAACCCCTAATAATAACCAACAATGGCTGTCACTTACTTACAATCAGACACTCAGTTTTCATTATATCTTTTTAATAGATATTCCCATTGTGTGTCCCTAAGCTTTGCGTTTAGGTCTGTTTCTAGTGTGTATGCATTGTTTGTATGTGTGTGTGTGTGTGTGTGTGTGTGTGTGTGTGTGTGTGTGTGTGTGTGTGTGTGTGTGTGTGTGTGTGTGTGTGCGTGCGTGCGTGCCCCAGGATAATGGCTTGTTTGTTTATTTGCCGTTTGACACCGGTCCGCCCTCTCCTATTGATTAGAGCTCCTGCCTCTCTCTTTAGATCTCCTCCCAGTTGGCTGGTTATGAAAACACTATTGTTGGAAAGACATCTACCTTTCCTGAAGGCTTCAGAAGCTCAGAGTCACTACTTCACACTGCATGGCGTTCACAACAACATTCACGGGTGGAATCGGCCTCTGGGGGTGGGGGTGGGGGGCTTATTGGGGCTTAAGCCTAGGGGTTGTTTTTGCAGAAGTTGGTCATTTTTCTAATACCATGTTTCTTAAGTCATGTGGGCTTTTTTTTTTCACAACTAGACTAAATAGTTATTTAAATAGCGTAGTTCTTTGGCAGAATTCTAAAATAATATGGTACAAAGTAGTACCCTGTGCATAACTAGCCTTTAGGGCTAAAACGTCTGGCTCCACCTCTGGAGGACTTGATGCTTCTCTTCTTGCTCGGACCTTTTACACCTTTCAGCCCAGTCATGCACAAGTTCCCGTCCCAACAACCACTCAGAGATCAAACATAGAATTTAATGTCCAAACGCTGTTTGAGGTGATGATTTATCACAATGTGTCTCATGATTAGAATTTAACTCATGCTGACAATAAATCTATCACTATGAGTAATATCAAAATATTCCTCTTCAGTTCTTTGGTGCATGTTTATTTCCATTGTCTCTCTGATCTGCTCTCATATGTCCTGTACGTAGATTTGTCTGGACTGATTATCATCATGCATGTTGTAGATTATTTTTTTGGAGACACAGAGAACAGCTCTGAGTGGATTGTTGAGCTAATGGCTAGTCACAGCGCTACTAAGATCATGTGATTCACTAACATCTATAAATCAACTGTAATACCAACAATTTCATAGTTTTTGGTAAATCAAACTTATAAACCTGCAGACAGTTTGGATTACATGTATTTCTCATGGTTATTAAATACCTGACTGTGACTCTGCAGCTCTTTCTGTTCCAGCTGGGATTTCTGTCAGTTTACTAAAAGTAATTCTTCAGACCTGCTGGCATGAGGAGAATGTCCAAAGATGTTTCTGCAACAGATAAGATATTAATTGTTTTATACCTCTCTAACAGAAATTCTCCTCAAGGGTGAAAATCCCAAGTCTTCATCTCACCTCCATGCAGCTCTGTCCTCTTAACCCTGGAGAAGGACAAATCAGTCCAAGCCAGCAAACTTCACAAAGGTCTGAAAGCTCGAGAATATTCACATGCTGTTCTTTGCCCTTCACTGAAATACACCTTCACAGGTCATTTTTCCTGTCACCCAACCCTTTTCTTCACCTCCAGGGCCTCGTTTCTCTGAGTCATTAACATGTTTTACTGTCTCATTTGCTTTTAGCTTCTTGTCTTACTCATCTTCATAACTCTGTGTCGATCTACAACTTCATAAAAAATGTCTTCAACGGATTCAGACAAATCAGGTGAGAACCAGGTCAACGACTTGATCATTTGTTATGGAGGAAGAGAAATGAGATCAAATAATAACAAATCTAAGTGCTCATAGTCTGATCCATGTGATGGTCTCAGGGTTGTGTGTGTGGGGGCGGGGTTTATCTTAAAAAGTAAAAAGTACACGTCATCACTTTGCTGTAATTAATTGCTGTCTTTAATTATGAAGCAACGATCAGTATAACTAATGAGAGATTGGTCTTCAAATGTTGTTTAATTTGTCAGACAGTCATTTTCTTTACCTGGTTGTTCCTGATCAGGGTCACAGGGAGCTGGTGTCTGTCTCCAGCTGTCATTAGGTGAGAGGCGGGGTCACACCTGGACAGGTCACCAGCCCATCACAGGGTCAGACACATAACCAGTCACACACACTACCATTTAACCTCATCCATGATTTTGTTATGTTCTTTTGGGTGTTTTGGACAAAACCACACATGCACAAGGAGAACATGTAAACTCCACACAGACAATCCTGACCCGGTCTCAAACCTTCTTCCTGCAAGGCAACAGTGCTACTAACTGCACCACTGTGCAGCCTTTTTATGCGTCATTTCAGGAAATAGCCTTGAAGCCATGAAGATATATCAACAACGTGACAGAAGGAGTGAAGCCTGCATGCTGGATACGAACTGTAACCACATGAGATCCTACTTAAGGTCAGAAATCATAGTTGGAATATCTGAAATGGCTGAAAGAAATTGTAAAAGAACAACAAATCATCTGTGTTGGGTCCACAAATATTAGCAGATTTGACTAAATTGTTGTTAATAGATACATTTATGATAATACAGCTTCCTTCAGGGTCAGTAATCGTTTTAATAAGAATGAATTATTGATTCTTCAAGATCCCGACCCCCCAAATACAAAGTCAACAAAACTCAACAGAAACAAACATGAATGAGACAAAGATGCAGTAATATTTACAGCAAGAGGTTGGAAAAATGTTAATTTGATATTATAATTTATATATCTGGTTAATATTGTAGGAGGAAAGTCAATAAAGCCACAAGATGATGGCCTTTAAACAGTTCACCATCAACTTGTCCACTGATATAACTCTTAACTTCCTGTATCATCTGTTTACAGGTGAGGAAATCTGCTTTTGTCTGCAGATGATCTCTTGTGGAAACTGGTCATTGATTCTGAAATCTGTTGCTTTTAATGTAAGTTTGTCTCTCTAGCAGCGAGAGGCAGCCATGTTGACTCCCGCACCATCTCGCAGGAAAGTTGCATCACAGTGAGAGTAGGGTGTGGAACTATCACATCATTTTAAAAAGGTTGTGTCAGTTGTCCACATGACAACGCAGTTTTTCACACTCAGGCTGAATGAAAGCAGCTTTTCTGCAAAATCAAAGCTGAAACAGTAAAAAAATTACAATTCATAAAGAGTTAATCATCAAAACCCTTGCCTCCTGCGATGAGGTTAGCTCAGCGGTGCTAATTCATCCGCTCACTGATCACAGCAGCATTATGTGATCACTTTCACAGGTGGGAAAAAATCATGTGTTTATTCATCCTGATGAACAGAAGTCACACGTAGCTGACCTGGAGCCAGTTTATCTGCAGGGCTTCCAACTACTATTTGATCACTGGCCCAGAAGCAAAATTATGGAATCATCAAACAGAGCGATGGCTCTGTCGCTCTGTGAGGCGGTCAGTCGCGGCGCTATGCAGACATGTGAGAAACAGTTCATTCTGTGCTTTCTTTTAAAGAACTAGAACACACACACACACACACACACACACACACACACACACACACACATACACACAAAGAGTTTTATCATGACTCGGTTTTACCTCAGTTAACAGGTCAAATCTTCAAACATAAATATTAGATTGCTGAATAGTAAAAATAATAGATTTGTTGCATTAACTAAATGTGTTGAGAGCTGATGAATTTATTTACAATAAACAGGAAGCAGCAGTTTCTTCGTTTGTACTCGGAGGAAATACAACTGACTGCTCATCAGAGCCGAGAAGCACCAACACAAACGAGTGTGAAAGCATCAGGTTGGATTTTTGTGCCTTGACTGTCTAACTATTTGTCACCAATGTAATAATTTAAGAAAGGTTATATGAATTCTGTACAACTCATGAGACTTTTCACTGGAGATTTTTGAGAACAAGTTATTTCTCATTGCCCTCACGTAGTCACTGGATGTGCTCCGTTCTCACAAACGCACACAAAACATTTAAAAAATATATGAAACGCATCTGTGTGAAAAGCCGAGTACGAGCTCAGACACCAGCAGCGTTCCCCTGAAACAAACGGGCGGGCTGCTCCGCCTCACCTCTAACAAACACCAGGTCAACTGCATCTTTATTTCAGAAATCAACCCTGTTAATAATTCATGTGAACACATCAATATTTCAGTCATAAGCAGTCTTATTTCTGTCCTGCCTGTAAGACTGAATCATTAATGTCCTTTGGAACGCCTAAAAACAACACAGTGGAGAGTTTGTGTGCACGTGTGTGTGTGTATTTCCGGTTTAGGCACGTGAGGTGCTGATGCTGCGGTGCATCACTGACCCCTCATCAGTCGTTTTTTTCTCCACCGTGCATGATTGGTGAGAAGATTTCCTCAAATCACTTCTGCAGCAACGACCTGACACTCGGAGCAGCACAGCCCACTCCGCTGATTAAAATTTTTTATTATTTTATCTTTATTAGTTGAGATTTACTCTAGACTTCATGCTCAAATACCTAGAAGTGCAATCTTTTTTTTCACATTGTTTAGGTTTGTAAATAATATAAAATCTGATTTGAGGTAGTTTTTTAATTCTGATGTCAGAATAAAAAGCTGCTTAATTGCAACATTTTCCCTCAAGCGTTTTTTTCGTTGCAAAATAAGAAAAACCAAAACAAAAAAGTGGGATTCTGCAAACTTTTAAACATAAGACTTTTGAAAGGGCTCAGAGCACCACTATGGAGAGGCCCGACCATTGTCACTAACACGGGAGCACTGCAGAACGTCTTCACAGCTCCCTGGTTATATTGTCATTAATATTCACTGACCAGAATGGATGAGAGTAATAGCTGGTAAAATGGCCTGACTGTCAGAGAGCAAATTACTTTCATTTCAACACCAAGCAGCGAAAGCCAATGACATGTAAATAGAAGAACAAAAAAAAAAAAGGAATGGGAGATACACAGAAGTCATTGACATGTAAATACCAACAGAGAGGAATGAAAGATGAAAGAGAGCGAGGGAAGGAAAATCACACCACAAGGCTTTTTTTTCTCTCCCAGTTTTGGAAAGCTGTAATTATCTTAAATCTTATTCAGATAAAATTTAAATATATTGTGGGAACTTTGATTGATAGAATCATGAATATGGCTTTCGGATCTGAATATAGCCTCCAAAGAACAGCAATGACACTCCATCGAGTCTCCCCCTGCCTCCACACTATCTCTCCAGCCCAGTGCGGTGCCACCCATGTGAAACAGAGTTGTACACGAGTCACATAATATCCCCTCTTTGCTCCGAAATGGCTTCCTCAGCGTGTCGAGCTCCGTGCTCCAGCGGCTGTCGCTGCTGCGTCTCCAGCTCGTGCTGTATGAGTGATGACAGGGAGCAACTGGCTTCCATTGGGATCTAATCAAATGTGAGGGTCCATGCGGGCCGCAGCCTGATAGAGAGGCGCTTTAACAGAGCTGCTCAAGGGAGACTCATCCATCAACCTGCAACCAACCAAAGAGCACCGGGCGACCGCTGGCAATGATGGAGAGCCCGCTGACTGACTCAATGGAGGTGTGTGCGGACGTCCGTCTGCACATGCGCGCACATGCATCACCCGTGTAGGTGCAGCAGATTATGATATAAGAGAAGATAACAACATTATCCCTGTGCTTTAGCCCCAGACTGTGAAAGAGACATATGTTTGAAAGTCTCACGTCAGACAGGTTTGGTAATGCAGATATATCTTACATCAGATGAGGCCTTCTTGTATGTGACAGTACAAGGAGTCACTCGTCAGCTGTTCTTATTCTGTGCCATTCTTTTCCCTAACAGGTGCTTTAGAAGTAAAAACTGTACAGGATCCAACCTGCTGCAGCCCTGAACATGATGAAAAATGAATCAATGAATTGTTTAGGACCAGTGCAGCCCAGAGAGCTGAGCGTTCTCCTCCCTGTTCTTTGAAAACATTTCAGTGGAGCAAAGAAAGAAAAAAGAAAAAAAAAAAAGCACAACTCGAAACCACATCACGGAGAAATGATCTCTTTCCTTTTCTTTAGAGAGAATGGACAGAAACATGAAAAGCCATAATAAAAATGAAAGATAAAGATCAAATAGAAAAGTGAGTTGAAGTTTTGTGAGGAGACGGAGGTGCATGTGTGTGTTTCTATCAGGGCAGATCTGCCTACGAGGGCATTACCTAATCACAGCAGAGGTTAGATCTCTATCTCCTTCCTGTTTTATCTTCCCGGTCCCTCTCTGTCTTTATCTTTCTGTTTCACTGGCCTCTCCCTCTGAGATGGAGAACACATTACAGGAACGTTTCCCTCATACAAACACCAAAACTACTTCGTTTTTTCTTGGCTTTTGTGAGTTTCATCAGAAACATTAATCAGATTTAATTCTCGCACGCCGCCGACTTTCCACTCATTTAGAGCTTATTTATTGTTTACTTGGTCACATTACCTCTCTGCCATGTCCCCGCAGTGTCATGGCTCTAATTCACTCTCGTAATTAAATATCTGGCTGAAGATTCAAAAGCTTGATTTTCTCCAATTGAATTCCCAATTCCTCACAGATATGCCGCATCAGCTCACAGACTCGCCCAGGCTCGGGGTTGGATGGCGTTTCGATGATGGAGACGCGGAAAGGACAGGAGAAGAAGGTGGGAAGGCATTGTGGGAGTATGGTGATGCAGAGAGGAGAGATGGAGGAAGAGAAAGTAAAACACAGACTTGGATCCCTGAAGCTGAAAGATGTAGATTTTTGTGCCAGAACAACATTTGGCCAATCATCTTCTTCTGGGCGTTGTCCAGGCACTTAGAGATGGGTGACACATGCTGGCATCTGTTTGTTTGTGCGCGTGTGGGTGTGTGTGTGTGGGTGTGCGGTCACTGGAGTTTAGAGATTATAGGTGAGGCCAAACTGACAACAGCTGCTGACTTACAATCCACATGACATTGATTTATTTTTGATTCCAGCCTAATACCCTTCCCTAACCCCTTAACGCTCAGACACACTTGTCCACACACGCGCAGTTATAAGTCAGCATGATTGATATAAAAGCTGTCATTCTCTCTGCCAGGCTGTCGGGCTTCTCTTATCTCCATGGCGACACAGTGACAGGGCTCCATCCATCCCAAACACTCCCCCTGACACACACACACATATACAAATCTGTACAAACTTACAGATCCACAAGCATATAAATATACATTCTAGAAAGCCTGCATGCCCAAATATAGCTCACACTAATTATATTCACTGACTGCAATTATTTATTACCTCCATTCGTCGCCTTCTGGCTTAATCTTATCTTTGAAGCTGCTGAAGGGACCTTGTTTCTCCACAAGGATCATTTAAGTTTCATTTGGAATCGTACACACACACACACACACGCGCCACTTGAGGCGTTTGATGTTGAAGGCTTCTTCTCACCCACTGATGGTCACATCTGTCTCAGAGTTTAGGGCTCAAAGTATCGGACAGAGGTGGTGGTGGTTTGTTGATGTAGAGAACTAGAATGGTTTTAAAAAAAGTGATACCACCTGGTCAGGACAGCTTCTGAAATATCACTGGTTGGTCAGGATGGATCATCAGCTGCTGGTCAAAACGTACAAGCATTAGTACATAAAAGGTGTTAAATGAAACCAGAAGCATACAAAAAAAAAGACAAAGAAGAAGACGGGACTCCTGTAGAATGCTACTACCCTCTACTGGATAAAGAAGCACTCTGCAAGAGTTGAATCAATTTAATAAAACACTCCAGATCTTCTAGATTGTCTCATAAAACCATAAAAATGCAGAAATACAAACGTTAGATTTTTTTTCTTTTATTTGTTAACTTTGATTAAGATTTTTTTACATGTTTTAACACTGCACATAACACAAAGAAAAGATTTTAATCATCTCTAAGACGAATGGAAGGAACATCACAAGCTGTTTTGCAACATAAATTATTTTTGTAGATGATTTTCTTCTTTTCTGATGTCATGAATTGGTTCGTTTAGTCATTCTAAAGTCCTTCAGTCATGACCAAACATTCAGGAGAAAGGACACATGCTTGTAGGTATAAATCTATAAACATGGATCTGGATCATTGTTCAACACAGACCAGTCAGTGCTGAAGGTAAACACTCACTCATTGATGCAAGTTAAGTCAACAGTCAGTGTTAAAGTAAGACAGGATGCTTTCATACAGGCCGAGTCCTGCATCCTCCTGAAGGATTAGAGCACACCCTGCTGTCAAACTACTGACAAATCCACGTGTCAGATCTTCTGTAAAGGCCGAGAAGGACTTTGTGATCCAGTATGATGGACCCACTTAACTCAACACAATGGGTTTTACTGCTTCAGGCTTCTCCTAAAGTTAGATAAGTACTTATGAGATACAAGGAGAAAGGTGTGGTTAAAAATGAATGAAGACTGTCATGTGTTTTAGCTGATATCTGATTCTCTTCAGCGATTTGGCTCTTCGAACTCTCACTTTCTGTCTCAGTTAGCAGAACAGAAGGAGATTTGGCCACCAGCAGCAAAAGAAACAACAACTTCAGGGACGTAAATTAAACATACTGCAGATGCTTTGGACTGTGTGTGAGTCTGAGTGTGTGCAAGAGGTCTGCAGGCCCCTGCAGGCAGAGTGAATAATTAACAGGGCCAGTGAGTGAAGTAGGGTACCAGGCTGGGTGTTTTGTTACTCTAGCCTCACTCAGCACGAGCAAACAGCATTAGATAGCCCCTATCTATCCGCCTGACTTGTGTGCATGAGTGTGTGCAGTCGGCTACTTTAGATGATTCAACCATTTGATACCTGCAAAAGCCTCCTGCCGCTTGGTAACAGTTCCTGACAGAAAGCTTATACATCCCTTATCAAACAGACTGGCGGCCACGATTGCAGTAAACACAGAACCGGTCAAATCCAACTCTACATGTATCAACTGAGCTGCTCGTCTGTTACTGTTGTATTAAAATATCAGAAACAATCAGTTTTACAGGATAAAACCAAAATCTCTATTAATAAAAACACATTTTTAATTGAATTTTTGTGTGTTAAATATCAAATCTGATTTTAAAAGTTTGATTTGAGAGCAAAACTTTTGGAAAGTGTAATTCTGATTTTATTTGGTGATTCTAAATGTTCATTTTTTTCACTTTTCTGTTGGCTGGAAAAGATTAAAGTTGTGTCTCTTTTGGTCTCAACTGAAAATTACAAAGTCCAACGTTACAAAACGGAGAGAAAATCTATGAAGACGACGGCAAAATCAATATGAGGGCGTGTTTAACTTCCAACTTAGTTATTGAACGAGTGAGCTGTGTACACTGATGCCCTTTAGTTGCTTCTGTTAACAAGCTGTGAAGCTGCATCAAATTGAAGTAAGTGTTGTTACACGCACTGTAAGTTTTAGCTGAGCGGGCTCGTCACAGGCTTGTTGATCGGTTCAATTATCCTGAAAACTATAGAAAAAAACTCTGACTGAACCAGAAGAGTCTGTTTTCAGGATAAACTGACTGTGTGATGATGGAGACGCTTCAGTCAACTAAATATTTTTCTGTCTTTATCCCAAAAGGCAAATGTGTCTGTGCTATAAAGTCCAATCAAGATGGCCGCCATGGCCAACTGACCATAAGCAACATTTTTTTTTAAATAGCTGTAACTTGGTTCATTTTACAGACTGACCTAAAATATGTTGTGGTGGCAGCAGCGAGTCTGTTTAAACTTTAGGGTCAATTTTGTTTGTTCTTTAAAAAAATATCACAAGCAAAATTTTGAATTTTTAAAGAAATGCTCAAAAAGTAATTAATGCATGTACATGACAAACTCTTGATGCAACAACATGCTGCAAAACCAAAAACAGGACGAACTCAGATCAGTTTTATGGATATTTAGCTAAAATTTTGTGGAAGATGTCAGGTGACATGCATAATACAAACATAATGCAATAATAATAATAATCATCAAGTACATCAAAACAAAAAAATTGAGCTCATATTTTAATCACATGAACATCTGGTTGCAGCAGCTGCAGGTTTACAGTGTTTTAAAATAAACATGGCAACAAATTTAAAACAAACTATCAACTCTGCAAACTAAATACGTTGTTTCTTTTATTCAGCATTAGTATCGTGTTTACATTTTATTTACAACACAGAAGACACACGACAGAAAAAAAGGTGAGAACTGTGTGTCATTTTCAAATCAGAGTAAAATAAATCCTAAACTAAGGAGCAAGAGAGCGAAAGAAGGAGCAGGAAGTAGAATGCAAGGAAGAAGTGGAGTAAAATAAAAATAAAAATACAGTTTTCAAGTCGACAACGGACAAACATCACATGACTAGAGACACGTCAGACTGCCAAATATTCACATAAACATTATAGAACGAGTGTAAAGAGTGATTTATTTCCCTTGTGTGGGCTGGAACATTAATACTGCAAAATAAACAAAAGATACAACTTTACAAAACTTTTATTTTTGTTTCGGTTTCAGACTCCGTTCATAGCTTGTGCAGCGCCTGCAGGTTCGAGCCATCGTGCCCAGCAGCTGATGGTGATGATTATTTATGGTGTTGATTCAAGTATAAGAGTGTCTGCAGGGCGCGGTCGGGCCTGTGCAAGTGGAATGGCAGCTCACAGAGAAAGAACCATATCCAGACCTTTAATCTCATGTTAGTTAGATGATCTGATCTTTATTGTTTAAGTCAACATTTCTTGTTTTTTCCCACATAATTAGCTGGTAAACAAATTTTTTTTAGTATGTCAAATTGTTTTTACTATTTCTTTTTGGTTTGTTCTAAAAACAGTTGCAGTATGTGGCAGGATGGTTTAATAAATCACCCACATGAGGTTGTGACGTTCGTATTATGATCTCAACAAGTACTACAAGTACTTATCTTAGTGAAATACCCATCAGCAAGATGTTCAGTCCTCACAAATTCTAAGATCTCGCAGATCGCCAAGTACTTTGATGTGGCTAACGGACCTAAAGGCTTTCGTTCTACTTTCTCATATTTATTTATGATTTATATTCAAGTTAAAAGACACTGAGGCTGAATAGGTAAAATAAATAAATCAAAAAACTTTGTCAGTTCAGAAAAAACTGTGATTTTGTTGCATGTTCTCAGTGTAAGTTCTTATTTTCACAGGAATCTCAAAGGGGCAAAAACATGTTGACTAATCTAATCCTGTCTAAACAGCAAGCACACCTGTAATCATCCACGCTGCAATGTGCAGGCCACACTGATCATGTGATTTCTTCATGTTCAAAAATAAATACAAATTAAATCAAATCTGTAGTTTGTACATGCACCATGACATTGAGAAATAGAAGAGTTTAGACTTAGCATGTGCAGCTGATGGTGGAATAAACTACTAAATCAGGACTGAATGAATAAAATCAAGAGTTGCATCAAAAATGACGAGTAAGTAATGAATTATCACGGCTGGAATAAGTATATCGGGCTGAAGGAATCACAAACGGTACTGAATAATCACCGGTGCTCGGACTCATCATGGATTCCTCACCTTAACACAAAGACACCAGAGTTCTGTAGAGTTTTCAGGTATCAGAAATGGATGCAATAGGAGTGTAACACTCTTAAAGATGATCACAGGTTGGCATGTAAAAAAGGGGGCAGTACTACAAGACAGGTGAGTCTGATAACTACAGTCAATACTGTAGATTCCATCAGTAAGGTTAAGTGCGATGCACTGCAGGTGTAAGTGGGGAGTGTATGTCTTCTGTCAACAAGTCACATCTCTGATGTGTGAATTAAATTAAAAACAAGTTAAAAAGGTCCATCATTAAAATGCTTTATGAGCAGCAATAAATAGATTTATCTTTGATTAACAGTTTAACAGACAGTTTGGAGTTAAAAACATTACGTTGGAAAATAGCTGTTTGATGTCTGGATTTGTTCTGAGGATAAGCGGTCGGCACTCAGGATTCTTCGTCATCCTTCCATCGGTGAGGAAGGCAGGGAGACAGCAGAGCACCGAGGAGATCAGATGCTTTTACAGAAACTCTGTCCTCTGATGCACCTTTCCATGTATGATCCTCCAAGACTTTACAGGGTCAAGCTGTAGTTGTTGTTTTTTGTTAAATTCGTCTCAATGCACACAGAACCATTCATCTAAACACACACATACATAGAATTTGAGCACTCGATGCCCTGCTCTGTCCCCACACTGTCTCCTCCTACAGCCTCATGTTCATTCTGAGTAGCAGTTGCCTCTTGACGCAGACCTAAGAGCAGCTTTTTCCCCCCCAAGCTTTCATTAAAAGCTATGAAACAAAAACCTAGAACTGAGTCCTATGGGCAACTTCTTCCTCAATACCTTTATGTCATTAAACCGTTAATTCAGTTTCTTCTCGCCTTTCAAAGAGCCGTTGCGTTTGTGTTTTCCGTTGGAAAAGCTCCAACTATGGCAATGTCCGTTGGTCATGCTACCTTCAACCCTGGTAACACTTCCTATGCTGTGGTCGTCGACCTTTCCCCTGAGCAATCGTACCAGCCTACGCAGCACTAAACCTAAGATGGCTACGGCGGCTGCTACGGTAAAAATCACATCTAGTAGGAAGTACTGGTATGGGGACACGTCATACACCGCCGAACGCAGGTGGTTAGCACCTTCGTGACGGAGGATGTAGCTGATCCAGTAGACAGCCCTGGTCACGGGGTGTCCCGGCTGATCTTTGTGGATGTTGGAGAGAAGATGCGCCTGCTGGCGGTACCTAGTTGTGATGGGGGGGGGGATGGGGAGAAGAGAGGTTAGAACAATAGAACCAGAAGTCGTGCTGGTTCTGCTCACATGGTCAGTTCATACTGTCCAAACCTGGAGTCTTTGATGACATTGGTCAGGGCAGAAAACAGATCGTCCTCCGTCATGTGTTTCCAGTGTAGCATGATACCCATCCCTTTGGCTGCCACACGAGTCATTGTGTCATAGTGATCTCCAAAAAGTGGCACGCCCACCACTGGCACCCCGTGATACATGGCCTCATAGATGCTGTTCAGACCCCCGTGGCTCAGAAAAGCCCTCGTGTTTGCGTGGCCTACATAACAGGAGACATCAGGACATTTAAAGACTTAATGTTTCATTCATTGCTAACTCTTGACCTTTAGTTCTGGTAGTTTCTCTACATATTTTTATATTTATTTGTGGCAGATTCAAATCTAAATTAACACACTGTAAAGGCTATCATTGTGATTACCCACCCAGTAAATCATTTTGAGGCATCCAATCAACAAGCTTGGTGTTTTTGCCAAGATTACTAGGTGGAACACCAGAGAATCTGATGAGAGAAAAGAAAACAGTTAAGGAAGAAGATAAAGCAGCACAGAGTTTAAGTGTTCTAGGTGTTCATCTCACAGAGGCTCCTCATGCACAAGTTTAGATTTTTCTAATGTCACTGGAGTCAATTGTGGAAGGAGAGTGAATCTTAAACTAATGAAACTGCACCTTTAACTAATGTGGAAGTTTCAGGTGAGTTAAAAAATAAAAAAATAAAAACCTCAGATCTTTAAAGTTCATTTTCTCAAAACATTTCAACAAGGAACTAACAAGCTTAAAGCTATGCTAATGCAACAATCGGTGTTGTAAACACGCTTCACCTGCACCGAAGCCATTCTGTGTAGACGGCAGATGAATACAGAAGACTGCAGTGATAACAGATAAAGTACTGCCTGATGCTGTCTGACGCTGGAAGTGCAGGGGCTATACATTGATGTGTGTGTATACATTTCCGCTTCTGATGCACGTTAAACAACAACCATCCATCTGTCCATCTCTACTTCCCTCCCCAGCGAACACTTATCTGTTGTGGACAAAGCCTCGCTTCATTGTGCTGGAAATTAAGGCCTACATTCATGAAGGCTTTTATCAATGACACAATTCATTTGGCTTGGACACCGTCTGTCTCATCAGACCTCTGCCACTCTTTAAGTTTCGAAGAACTACTGAAAACCAGATCAACATTTAAAGGTACGGGACAACAAAGAGAACGTTCCTGTCCTTCAGTCTTTGTACTGTCAGATGTGATTCGTGAGAGATGTGTTTAATTTCCCACACAGCACAGCTGGTGTGTGTGTGTGTGTGTGACCTCAAAGTTGATACAATGTTTTATACACTTCACCTGCAGAAGTTTGCTGAGGGAGTTCTTCCTCTAGCTCCTTTTATTCCTTCCTCTTTACACCTTATGTTTAACTGACCAGAATAAAAAGATGCATCAAAGCGTACCTGATCCACCATGCCAGGTGTTACTAATGAAACCTGCTGCCTATAAAAATTGTTAACAGTGGAACCTCCATGAAGTTGTAGTATTTATCTCTCATTTCCCCATCAAAATGGCTTATCTATGTCCTAATTATGATAACTACTTATTTGCTTTATGATTTATGTCAGATTATCTTGATTATATCATTACAACCCAGAATCCAAAGATACTGGGTTTCAAATATTTATGAGACACGGTGTAATTTTCTTTGTAAATCATTCAAACCCAGTATCTTTTAAAAACTAGTCCAAAGGCTACATGGTACACAGGAAAACCAAGAAGTAATCACATATTTTTCTTTATTTATCTAAGAGGAACCTTTGGAACATCTCTTAGCGAACAGCAACCCAACTTAAATGATGCTTCAATAGACACATTTTGCAAAAATTACAAATTAATTTGATTTTCATTTCAATATACACTATTTTGCTTATTATCCATTGTTGATTAGAAACAGAACCCAAGTGAACTGTAAATCAGTTTCTTTGGCTTTCATTTACTCAGTTTTGGAAACAAGGTGATATTTTCTATGAGACAAAAAGTCCTAAAAAAAGAACTGGATTCTAGTCTCAGTCTTGTTTTCCTCCACACGTCTCCAACAGCAGAACTGGTTTTAGAATTTAGGAACTTAAAGGTTTAATACAACGTTGGAAATATGAATCAAAGTTGCAGCTAAACTCACTGGTATGCAGACATGTCAAAATGTGTAATGTTGACCTCCGTCCTTCAGGTGAGGTGCAGAGTCAAACATTAACTCAGCTTCACGCCTGCAGAGGTCAGCTCTGGGGACAAAATGTGTGTAACTAGTTGAAATATTTTGGGTCACATTGTTTTCCCTCGTGACCATGCCTCAGCTTGGGTAAAGGTATGTCCTAACCATACATGATACTAGATTTGCTCAAAACAATGTTGGTCACTGTAGTCAATGACTTACAAGCTTTTAAACATGCCACGATGATGGTTGAAGAGTGACTGGTGAGGATGTTAAAAAGTAGGAACACTTTGGGTTTAATGCAAGTTAAGCATTAATGGCTATATTATGACAAAATGGTACCATTAATAACCAGTTAGTTTTAACAAAATAAAAAATGCATATGTGTATAAAAAAAATCACAATACAGTTCAATAAGCCTAAACGGGTTAATACGTAATTTTAAAAAATCAGATTTTTTTATGGTGACATGCAATTTAAAACCAGCTTAAAATCAATTTTAGTATAAACTGTCTGATATTCAGACCAGAACAGCTGAGTAAAACATGCCTAATGAAGAAAATGACCCCACAAATATGACACAAAGAGGGAGATTCAGCTTTTAAAGGAGATTCAGGAGTGAGCCGGGACTGACCTCAGAAGTGAATCAGAAGTAAATCAGGAGTGAATAAGGACTGGATTAAGAGGGAATCAGGAGTGAATATGGATGGAATTAGGGGGGAATCGGGTGGATTAAGAGGGAATCAGGAGTGAATATGGATGGCTTCAGGAGTGAATTAAGAGTGAATTAGGAATGAATTAGGAGTGGAATAAGAGGGCGACATGGGCAAATCAGGAGTTTATTGGGAGTGAATATGGCGTTTAATAGGAGTGAATTTGGAGTGAAATAGGAGTGAATCTGGAGTGAATCAGAAGTGAATATGGAGGGCTTTAGGGGTAAATTAAGAGTGAATTAGGGATGAATCGGGAGTGAATCAGGAGTTGATTAAGAGGGAATCTGGAGTGATTCAGGATGGAATTAGGAGTGAATCAGGGGTGAATTAAGAGGGAATCAGGAGTGAATATGGATGGCTTCAGGAGTGAATTAAGAGTGAATTAGGAATAAATCAGGAGTGGATTCAGAGGGCCACAGCGGCAAATCAGGAGTGATTTAGGGATGAATATGGAGGGCTAAACAAGTGAATTATGACTGAATCAGGAGGTAATTGAGAGTGGCATTTAATAGGAGTGAATCTGGAGTGAATCTGGAGTGAATCAGAAGTGAATATGGAGGGCTTCAGGAGTGACCAACTTGACTTGTGTGTGGATTTGATTTGATGGATTCTGGTTTTCAAAATAAACCTGGTAATTTATTACCAATTAACATGACTGTTTTCCTAAAGTTAATTATTAATTCAAAGTTCCCATTTATCATGACACTTCTGTCACACACAGGACGTCACCACTGGTTTAACATTACAAGCAGGGACCTGAAATGGAGTGAGTTCTGCATTAAGGGCAACACAGTCAGACTTTTCATTATCCAGTGTGCCTGCGTGATCTGAACCCCCCCCCAAAAAATATAACATTAAAATCCCAATGTTTCTCTGAAACACAAATAAAAATGGTATTATCCCATTTTAAACATTCAGATGTTTGAAAACCTGGTTTTGAGTCAGAGAATTCTCCTGCTTGTGTAACAGTTATAAAAGCACCGTGTTAAATAACTTCCTCCCGACTCCATTGTGTTTGATTATATTTCATTCATGAGAATTTGATCCTTTTAAGCGGTTTAAGATGGAACATATATAAAGAAACTTTGCTCCTCTGGTGACTCCTGGACTCCCGTAGTACCAGTATGTTCTTATTACCTTCTACCAGACAGCAAATCAACAGTGAGAAGCACATTTCCAGGCTTGCGTCAGCGCTTTGGGCAACCTACGGTTGTTGTAAAGCACTTTTATAAATAAAATTTGATTGATTGATTGATTGATCACTGAAGAATCAGCATCGTTACACTAGATCCAGGTCACGACACCAGTGTAACGAAACTGATTCTTCTTCACATTGGCCTGTTATCATAGAAGCCGATGCAGTTTTTCCCTTTAGATCCATTGGTATAGTTTGGAGTATTGAAGAGAAAGAGTTTAAAAAGTGCACATTTAAGTTAGATTTGACATCTTTCTGTGGTTAAATCCTTCACATAATGAGTTGGCCTCAGGTTTCAAGGAGGAGCACAGAAAAAAATAATGGTCTCCAAATTAATGTTTACACGATCGAGGCAACATTTAATTCAAATGGAGCGATTTGTTTTGGTTTCGCCTCATATCTGTAGATGTTAACGCTGGAAGATTTAAATTGGATGTTTGAAACACGGTGAACTTTAAGCCAATTGTTTTTTTCTTTCCTCAGTAACTTTACGTTCCATTAGTTTTAGTGGTTTTCAAGATCATTGTGAAGCGATAAATCTTTCAAACTGTGTTAATGATTATCAAATTCCATTTTACTTGCTTTTAATTTAACTTGACCCTCATGCTCTTGGTTTATTAATTTACCATTAAGAAGACAGTTTAGACCTTCTAAAGTACACTTTGGTATAGAGTTAATTTTGTTAACAAAAACTAAAGGAAAATAGTCACACATATTTTTCCCATTCATAAACTATACCTCGGACTAAATCAGTTTGTATTTCCCTGGCCTATAAGACAAGACTAAAATATAGTAAACAAAATAGAAACTGGACTAAAATCTACAGACATTTTAGTTCATGAACAAAGACGAGAGGAAAATGACTTCGTGAAATCCTGTCCCCACTCACAGTGACTCACTTCCCTATCAAAACTGCAGCTGGAACAAACAACGTTGTTAGCTTACGTTATCTCCTTAGCATGTAGCAACTTGTTGATAGAAATATGTCTGAAGTTGAATTTATGCCAACTTAGATACATCTTACAGGTCACGTAACTATGTTTTTGGCTGATTTGTAAGTTTAATTAAAGAGGCCATTTCACACAAATTTCATGACTTTGTGGTTATTTCTGAAGTATTAACCTGTAATATGAAACATTTTATATCTAAAAAACATTAGGAAACACTGATTTACAGACATTTCAATCTATCTGCGTTAGGATTCGGCTGGTTTCGCCAGGCTTCAGGCAGCAACTCATTAATATTCATTGTTCGAATTTGCTGGACTCAGATTGGCTAACAAACTAGCCTATGAAAACAAGGTATACTGTTTCTGCCCCACTGTGCATGGCAGCACACATAGTCTCTTCCAGTTGATACATCTTATGCTAACAGCTTTTAGCCAGCAGCATGCTAGGCGTGGTTTCAACTGCGGGAGCTGATGAATACAAACGAACTCAGGAGTTGTGGCGAAACAGATACAAGCCATTCGGACTCGGGAGAACTCGGGTGTTATCGCCACCTGCGTAGTTTGAGAAATAAAAACTGAAAGAGAAGTTGTTGACCTGTTTTCACACCCACTATGAAGGTAAGAACACCTGTGGCGCTAAAATATTCAACATAAACCTCAGAAAAAACTGTTTTTAATGGAAAGTCCTCTTTAAAGCAGAAAGAAGAATAAGCTCATCTAAGAGTTTCAAGTGAACCAGGGGCGGGGCTTCAGGGGGGGCTGGGAGGACGGTACGCCCCCGACCCGGACATCAGCGGGGCCCGGCTTAGAAGTATGACGTGAGAGAAGGGCCTCTTCCACATCTGGAAAAAACTGGTGAAGACAGGCGAGAACATGGGCCCTTTTATAATTTTACAATCAGCGGAGGATAGAGTTTGGGTTCCGATTACAGAACCGTGCAAATTGCCAATTCATGCAGGGTTTATATGTGTTGCCCAGTCAGGTCTGAGTCATGTTGCTAAAATCACTGGCTTTATTTTCACTCTCACATTGAGCTTTATGATGCGCAAATTTACAAGTTAATCACCGATATTGCATCCAAGTGCATTGTGGGTAAAACTTGTCATCTAAGGGCCCGGTCATTTGCTCCGCCCCCCGCCCGGCTCTAATTTGTTCCGCTAATGAAGTGAACTATAGTTAACACAAAACACCCGGGCAGCTACACCTGGATACAAACGAGCTGCTAGCCATCCTGTAAAAAAAACGGAATCATCCCACATTCAGAGTAAATATTACATGCTCTGTATTGAGATGTAAAGGTACGATTCGTCCCTTTTTTCAGCTAGAATGAAAAAAGATCAGTTCATCAGCTGATGTTGACTGCAGCCGGAGCTGCACTGGTCTGGATATCTGGTGAAACGGAAACATGAAGATGAAACCAGGAGCTGTTTGTACTGAATCATCAGAGCTAAACAGGTAAAGGAGAAAATGATTCACCTTTTAGGTAACACGAATGAGTTGAATGGAAGTTATGTTATGTTATGTAACTGTTTCTAAGAGACAAATACCAGAAACCTTTTCTACGTAGCTGACAGCTGGCAACTGTGCAGGGGCGGTTCTAACAAAGTTTTGCCAGGGGGCCAGGTAGAATACTAACAGGAAAAGGGGAGCACAAAGAAATGTTTTTTTCTTTATTACTCTCATTTAAAATGTCTAGTTTTTAATAAATAATTATCTGACTCTTACAACTAAAGTGGTCATTTGATGTTAAAAGTAAAGGAATCCATTATTGTATGTAGTAAATACTAAATCTAATATACTCTAGTAAGCTATAGTACTTAGTTCCTTAGGGAAGGTATGACCTGTGCAATCTGAAATTCTGTCGAAGAAAGATCTTGGATCTATTTTTTGTGAGTTTTGTGATATCAAAATAGGATTAATTCTGCATAAAATAGGATTTTCATAAAAAACATGAGAGAACATGTTTTAAATAACTTTAGGTCAGTTGGAAATGTTCAATATTATCTGCTGACAAAAACAGTTAAAGGGTGAAATGATTGTCCTGACCAAAACTAAACTAAAATGTTGTCAGATTTTGACTAAAACTAGACAAATAAAATTTTTTCTTGGACTAAAATAAAAACTAAAATTCTCGACTTACAGTCAACTAAAACTAGACTGAATAAAAACAGGATAAGGCTGACTAAATATGATAAAAACTATCAAGCGCGATCGAAAACGGGGTAAAACTAATACTAAATTTAAAAATGGTATAGTGTAAAATTAACACTACTTTAGGAAAAAAGTTAAAAACAATTAGCACCTTATCTGCAAATAGCTCTTTGAAGGACTTCGGTTTGGAAAAACAGAGACTAGTTCTGACCAGCTAACGGCTAACCCAAACAGGGCAAAGCATGTTCCAGTTGTTATGAGACAGTAACAATCTCAAACAATTCAACCTGGTTCATCAAAAACTCATTTTATAAGCCTTTACAGCAGTTATCAGTTTCCTATTTCATAGCAATTCAGGCAGAAATATGATATTCATTCTCGAAATCCCCCATGATGCGCTGGAAGTGCTACAGCTAGCTGCTTTTTCTGCTATTTATGCTTGAAAATATCAATGCAAAAAAATATGGCAATGTTAAGGTTTAAAAATTAGCATTAGCATAAATGACGACAACATTTTTGAGATCTGGGTTATTTTTGAGGCAGCAGCAAGCCACTTTGATCTGTGACCCACTCAGATTAGCTGTTAGTTTGTTAATCTGGTCAGAATTAACTCAATTTCTCTAAACAGAGGTCATTTACAGAGCTACTGTACCTACAGTAGGTAAAATATTAACTGAACAAAAACCCCCTTTGAAACATCAGCACTCTCTCAGTAATGATTTCATAATTTGTTTATTGTAGACACATACAGAGATTATTACACAAAATCGAGATTATCTGACTGTTTCATTAAAAAGATTTTAAAAAGTTTGAGTTTAACTGAGTAAAGATTATGATTAAATCCTTTTTTTCATCATCCCACAACAATTAGGATAAAGTTATGTTATAATGTAAAACACTGGATGACCACAGAAAAGTCTAAAGCTCACACTCACCTCTACAAACAGCCTGTATCAGAGGAAACAAGGTGCAGCTTTTATTTTACAAGGTTCTTTACAAGTAGTTTAACTGGGCCTCTTAGTCATGTGACACTGTAAGCACCCTGAGCGTTGAGTAAATCCGCCAACTTAAAGCCCACTACATAAGAAAGTCATGTTCATATTGTTCAGAGTGACAGCTGTGTTTGTGTGTGTGTTACCTCCAGACAACACGCTGGGGCAACCTGGCAAGAGCGCCCGCCAGCTTGTGAGCAATGTCTTGGGAGAGGTACTTGACTCCAGCTCCAAACGACACGACCACAAAGCCATGCTCGGCCGTGTCATTTACCCACGCCTCAAAATCCTGCAAGTTGAAAACCAGAAAAAACTATATATTACAATCTAACAATATATTTTATGCATTGTTCAAATAATCTCCATTGTAAATACAGTTTCTAACATTTTAACTTTGACTGTCTGTTCTATCCAAGAGTAAGAAGTACCTATATGAGCACATCTTTACTGATTCATGGGACATTATATCAGGGTGGAAAATAAACCAAAGATGAGGTCATAACACTCTTAAAATAGAACCAATTATGTGAAAGAGTAAATATAATTAAGATTTAACAAGCGTTAGCTGTTCTGTAGCATAAATGTTATTAAAAATACATCATAATCTGTGTTCAGCAATTACTTTTATAAACTGTAGATAAAGTCTGATTTTAAAGAGGCCAGTGTTTTTGTAAAAGCGACGATTTTATCTTTTTTGTACTTGATATAACTCAAACATACGACTCTAAACAACCAAACAATCTTTTAAATTTTGGTTTAACGGATGAATGAGGTGTCATCTTTTTTTTTTTTTTTTTACAGACTCTTTGTCATCTTCACAATCAACCTCAAGGTGCTTTTCTTTCAGTCCTACAAAACGATGTGATTGTTGCTTTGTAACATGATACTAATAACTGAATGAATGAATACCACATGTATCTGTGTCAAGTTCTTTATAGCCTGTCTCAAAAGATTTGTGTGAATCGGTTCATATGAGGGTAAATCAGTACAAAAGTTCCACAAAGAAAGAACTTCAACAGGACGCAAGGCAGGTAGCTTGTAACACTAACCAGTTTATGATAACAGCAGGGTAAACAAAAAGAAGGCGATGTCCTCCTGAGACATGTTCCTGGAAGACTTGTTCTAGGAGCAGTTTATTCAGAGAAGCTGTTCGCTTTTCCATACAGAGCTGTTCCATTGAAATGAGGTCATCATGAGCCAACCAGGGCCTGTTCTCAATTCTTTTACTTCCTTCAGTCTCAGTTTACATTGTGCGACTGATGTCTTTTATTTATTGGTTTATCTTAGTTCTCCTGTGCAGCACTGTGTGTAAAGATGGAGTGGAAATGGAACCTGTCTTTAGCTAATCTAGAAGACTTTTAATGTAGTGGATGTAGACAGGATGTTGTATTTTATGATCGAATGAGGTCATTATTGCGTTTCTTAGAAGGACTCTTATATCTAATAGATATGTGAGGTTGTTCTGAGTCTGATATGAGAGCAGCCATGTTGAAGTGATATGAACCAGCAGAGAGAGGGAGGTTAAATGGTCCAGCTGCAGCAGCCAAATTCGGTCCTGGCACGAAGCAGCTTCATGGGCACACTGGGCTCTGTGTCCCAATAGCACCACTCTACTATCCCTACAACGCAGCCTTAGTGACCCCATAAAAAGAGTCCCAGTGTCTTCAGAGTTCTGCCAAGAACAATGAGCGCGTTCTCCCTCCATTTCCATTATAACTCCGTCCACAAAACATGGCACAATGCTCCCTATTTGCTCGAGCGGCATTCCGAAAACCCCCAGCAGCAGATACCAACAGCCCGTGTGCTCGGTGTTTGAAAGCTGGACTAACCCCCATCACTATCCGCCTCTGCGCTCCATAGCTCCCTTTCCACTCAGAATTTATCATGGCCATTCAGCCCAAAGACGTCCAGGTCTCAGCCTCGCCTATAAAGAACCATTTGTTTCAGGATTTGATGATTCTACATCCAAAGAGATATAAAACAACAAGAAGTACGGGCAAAATGATGCGAAGAGTTACAGACAGTCTGAAACAAGCCTTGATTGGTAATTTCTTTCCTGTTCAGCTCTTTAAAAATAAAAAAATATCACTTTTTTTTTCAGTCATGTAACTGGTTGGTGTGAACATGATAAACTTCTGCCAAGTCAATGAAGAGTAAAGAAGACAACATAGTCATCTGCACATGAAACATTAGATTATCACAATAGCTGGATTAATTAGGGGACCTTAATGACTAAAGCATCAATCCAGCTGAGGACCACTTCCTGAAGTCAGTTTATTTTTGACACATAAATACAAACGTCTATTATTTAAACAGGTTAAACTGGATCCAAAATGTAAAGCTGAAACACGTTCAATAGCCAGAGGCAGAATTTATCAACGGCAGTGCTAGTTTTATTTTCTACTACCACTGCCAGTTAAACAGACAGTTTGTCTGTTTGTTAGTATGATAACTCAAATTTCTGGATGGATTTGGATGAAATTTTTAGTAAAGATCAGAAATGGCCCAAAGAAGATGTGAGTAGAATTGGGGGGTGATCTGGCACCAGGAATGTTTCGAGGATTCTTCATCATTGTGAGATAGAGCTTATTTTTAACATATCTGCATGTAACTCCACAATAAACGATCCAGATGGTTGGTAAAAAATAAAAAAAAACATATAGGGTGAGTCCCTAATAGGTTCTACATGATACCAAGGAATGATCTGGATTGTTACAAAGTTCTGGATACAATGATCCCAAAAGATTAAAATAGGGAACCTTCAGATTTTTTATCACTACAAGAGAACACTAATAATATAGTTGAGTCCCTATGGAATCAGAAGGTTGTAGTGGAAGAATTATTTACCAAAAATCAAAGTGAGTTGAAAAGGAAAGAAGTTTAATATAATTTCAACCACGAAATGAGAGCGATCACACAAATGTTGGTAAATTTGGAATGAGGCTCTGCCTCTAATGTTGTTTAGCTGTGTTTTATAGTAAGACTAATAAGAGAGACAATCAGAGCTCTGGTAGTCATCAGACTTCTGGGTTCCAGGCCATAATCTCTTAGAGAAACAAACAACATCTATAGCTACAAGTCCAATCTGAGCAACAATCTGAAATTAAGCTATACTCATCTCTCACTGTGATATGTAACCTAGAAAATTCCCCACAAGTTTGCAAATAGATCTGATGCACTTTCAAAAGCTATATAGCTACATCCAGAAAAAAGAGAGATTTTCATGAATAACTACTGAACTAAAAACAATATCAATGTCAGTTCAATTGCTAAAAGTGTGTTCATGATCAATGAATCTGATAATGTCAATACAACAAAGGTGAGACTGTTGTCTTTGCTGTAAATCACAATATCGGGGGCCTGAGGTCCTTGGTGGAGGTCTGAGCTCTACGTGTGCTGTTGTAGTTATTTTGGGAAATATTTCAAAAACTGAGAAGGCCCCTAGTGACGACATAATTGAAACAATGACATATTTCATTGAAAGATTAATAGCAGAGTGTAAAGTTGGCAACATATGCAAGTCCACCTTCAAAATAAAAGCACCATGCCATGAAAGGAACGGCTGGTCATGGGAGGAACACTGACAAAAAAAGTCAAATTAATCAACTCATGCATGAATGATGCTAATTAGTTGTTTTTTAAATTGGCCAAATTAATTAGCTGACCATGTAATTGATCTGCTTCTGATGAAAGGATTACTTAAAGGAATGCATAATGCTCGATGTCTTCCATGCAAGGGTTTGAAATCAAAATGATTAAAAAGGATAGAATTATAGCCACTATGATCAGATCTTGGAAGAAATGTTGAGCGTAAACTCATGGGATATGGCAAGAAGATGCACAATCAATGTGTGTGTAACAGATTATCGCTTAGCATCAGTAAAACTGATGGGATATAACCATGTTTGTTAATGTCAATGAGCTGTGACAGCCATATTTGATGGCGTTGACTCTAAATGTGAAACAGTTGTAGGAGTATTTTGCAAATACTGCAGACAAACGAACACATGCCTGCATACCACAAACAGACCTGTTGTCTCTTGGTACTGACCTGTGGCAAGGGGCTGGGAGGCTTAGTGAGGATGCCTCCTATGTAGACCACATGAGGAAGGGTGGGCCTGGGGAACTCCAGAGCCATGTCAGTGCATAGCATCCACAGCCGACTTCCCTGCACCAAGTCAGCCATGGCCACCTGAGGTGTTACGCCGTACTTCTTCATAATCCTGTCATATTTGGGCAACACAATAAAGTGGACTCCAAACCGTTGCACCAGGTAAACACCCGTGTTGGCAATCCTTTGTATTAAGGACATGCGGTCTGTCAGGAGCGAGTTGAATTCAGGTACATATGATAATGGTGCTGGAGCTCCAACTTCTGCAGGGTACCACAGGCCCGTGCTGAACACAGCATATTGCACATTCAGGATGTGAGCAATCACAAAACCACACATTTCATTAGGGTCCACTAGCAGCAGGTCAAACTTTGCTTCTTTCAGGCGGTTCATCACTTCAACGTTGCCGACAACAGCATCACAGTTCTGAGAGTAGTGATCAAGAATGTCAAATAATTCCAAAAATGTCAGACGACCTGAGAAGATGTTGCTTACTTTGGACTGGAGGAAGTTGTCAGCTGTGCTGCTGTTAAAAATCCCTGGATATCGCTGCAAATGGTAGTGAGGAGAGGGAGGGACCTCGCGACCCTCTGAAACTAAAATATGGGTCTCATGGCCTTCCTGGTGTAGCGCTGCCGCCAGCGTCTTGAAGATGTAAAGGTGTGACTCAAACATGATGGGTGGGACCACAATCACTTTGGCGGCCCATGTAGGATTCCAGGTGATAAGGCCAAGGAGGAGCAGCAGTGATGATTGCAGCAACATGACTGTAATGAAAAATAAAGGAATAATGTAAAAGAATCCTTAAAATGTACAAACATGAATAAATAAAGTAAGCAGTTCTCCTATTCCTACTGGCACTGCCACCATGTAGTGAGGGGTGAGAATACACCAACTTGTTTCCCAACCACCACATTGCCATTCCAGACAGGGGTGCATTTTTCAGCACAACATTTGTCAAAGAAACTTGATGTGAATCCCTGCGTGTCTATCATCATGGTTTTATTTTGAAAAGATTTCAAAGTGGACACTACAGCCATGGGTGAACCAGGTGTTTATAACCAGACTTCCTGTGCATCCCTCTACACTTATCAAGTGATACACACGTCAACACACACAAACCGCAATTTCTGAGCAAAAATCTAAGTAAAGATATACTGAACCAAGACACAAAGCTGTTTTTTGTGCTGATATACACCTCGGCCACCATTCCCTGGAACAAGCATTTGAAACAAAACAGCTTAATGAAATTAGGGTAAAAATTAAGAGTGTATCACCTCCTCCAGGCATCATTATACTACTAATGTGCCTAAAATTTCATAACCGGTCTGAGCCAAAACCAAAAGTAATAATTTCTCATGTAAAATAAAATAAGATAAAATAAAAATGGTGCCTCTCTGCCGGGTTGTGTCACAGTTAGAGAATCACTAGTTTAGACTATCAACATTGTCAGATAAGCATCATGCTGGTTTTGGTGTAAACAGAAGGAATCTAGCCTGTGACTGTTCCAATAACAGAGTTTCACTAGTTATTCTGACCAAAATGATCTGTAACTGGAATATCTTAATGATGCCACTGAGAAACTGTGCAAATATACTGATATTTCATCTTAACCATTTAATGGCTGAATATGAACAATTTTATCAGGGTATTTTCATTTATTTAAAGGCCTGAAAAGTAAAGTTTTGACTTTTGAAATAACATTTTTAAAAACGATAAACAGAGTGTCAGCTCAGATGGAAAAACACATATTTTTCAAACAGATTATTATGTCATTATGACATAAGTCCGTGGAAGGATGCCAGAGTCCAATGTGGTGTCTTATGTGCAAATAAGCCAAAAATACTGATATATAAAAGACAGCTGTCCGGTGTCTTGAGCTCTGCGTCTCAAAGGGTTAAAGCAGCTGATTATCGAACTAAGTCTCCCGATGGCACGTATGAAGGAAGTTACGATCATGTTTGTGTTATTGAACATGTCATCATTCACCCCACTTCACTGTAGAAATCTTTGTCTGACTCCACCCAAATCTGTTTTAAATCTTATTTGCTCTAAAAGCGTGACTCTGTCTCCAGAATGCACCACATGAAATCCACATATACATACTCAGTGTTTCTGCAAACATGCTTCTTCTGCTCTCATTAGTTTCACCCTCTGCTTCTCTGTCTTATCTCCACATTGTGTGCGCAGACGTCACAGACACGGTGTGGGCAGCGCCGACGTCACTCTTAACCTCTGGCTGCTCTATTCAGAAACACCAGCACAAAAAGCCATTATCATGTCACCATGTCATAGCCTGTGCTCATGTGCCTGCTCTTATTGTCTCCCACTCTTGTTTGAATTGATAATCAACACTGAAACCAGAGCTAATGATTATCCAGTTTATGCAAATGTGCCATATTTGACTTCTCCATCTTTCACCGGTGTCGTTCCACGGCAGGGAATGTGCTGACGTTTAGAGGAAAGTGTAAAAATGACAATATATCTCTGATTTTGTCATTTCACAAGCGACGGAGGAAACAACAAACTCTTGGTCTGAAACAAAGAGAGACTGTTAAAATTCGTCCACACAAAATCACTCCAAACATTGCTGAAATCTAATTTATTTCATTTTGAGTGGGATGCTCCATCTTTGTGTGAATTGGAGATCAGCTCCACATGCTGTAACATTTCATCACTCTTAGTATTTAGGCTCAGGTCTTTCCTGAATGGCAGAGCTTTTTTTCTCCTCTTCTGTAGATGGTCCACTGATCTAAAAGCATCGAAACAGGATCATAAAGCACATCAGCCACCTGTTTGATCACAGTATGAAGTTTCAACAAGTTCCAAAGGAGACTTGAGATAGCCACCACTTTGTCTACACCATAACGAATACTCGAAAGTTCACACTGTTGACTGAAACTATAGTAACCAGCCGCATCCAAGACAGACTGATGCGTCATGACTTAGATTACTGACAGTAGTGTCTGGTTACTCTGCACACAGTGAAATCAGCCTCCAGATGAGGTGAATTAACAAATAAGGTGTGATGAGATGATAGATTGATTGATACATGATGAAAAGTGATTGTAATACAGTTAGATGTCAATGAAAAACCTTCCTCAGCCAGTCCAGTACACTTTAACCACAGGGGGTGTTCTTGTGGCTTCTTGGTGTGTGTTTTCTTGGGGCACCCTCTTGCTGGGGGGGTCACTCTGTACTGGGTCTGTGGCTACATTATATTCCTCCTATTTGGTCCCAGTCTGTTTGGGGGTGCTGTGTTTTACTTGTGCTCAGACCCTGTGCCCTCTAGTACCATGGGACTGGGATGGTTAAAACTAGGAGTGTGAAAAAATCTCGATATGGTGATGTATCGTGATATTTTGTGTCCCGATCGATTCTCGATATGCTCCTGCCAAAAAACCGATAGTTTTATTTCACATACGGCCGCTATAGACAGCTTTTTCAATGTTGATTGTTTAGCCTTTTGAGCAATTTATTGTCTGTCCGCCAGGGGGCGCTCCTCGCAGGAGTGGTGTTGAAGTGGGCGGAAATCAGATATGCAGACAACACGGTGGGAGAGAAAGTTACTCACAATAACAAACCTGTCCGCTGCGTGGAACTTTTATACGATCTGTAAAGTTTGCATCCTGCAAAACATGCAACAAAAAAATACCTCACGGATGAAGCGGGACACAACAAATCTGATCCTACGTTTAAAGAATAAACACCTGGTGAGTTTTCGAGACTCACAGCAGAGAATGAAATGATGCAGCAACAGTCAGACGGCAGCTAACGCAGCCCATTAGCTTCTTTGTTCAAAGCAGACTCACTTTAATTTCACGATGTCCCGTATTCAGAGTAAATATTACGCGTTCCCTATTGAGGAGTAAAGGAACGTGATTTATCCCGTATTTCAGCTGGAGTGAAAATAGGAAAGTTTAAGTTTTCAGGTTAAAAAAGGTGAATAAAGTTTGATTAACTTAAATCAATTGCTTGTAACAAAGTAAAGCAAATTATTGAAGTTGGACCTGTGTTCTCTTATTTCAGTGTGGTGTCGCTTGATGTTAAGACACTTGATTTTGTTTACAGAAATGTTGCGCTGGAATATTGTCAGTGTTATGAAGAAACAAGTTTGACATATTGTCAGTGAAAGTGAAAGTAAACTTTTTTTTTTTATTTAGAAATATCTTGTTTTTCTCTCTCATAGTTGTGTCATAGATTATCGCAGATTGACTTCCTGTCCAATATATCGATAATCACTGTTATATCGTGAAATAATAGTTATCGTGAGCCTTGTATCGCAATTCATATCGTGAGGTACCCGGAGGTTTCCAGCCCTAGTTAAAACCACCCTGTTGTTTTACTGCGATGTTTCCTCATACACAGACACGAGCAAACAAAACTGTATACGACTGAATAAGTTTATATGATAAACTCTTAGAGTTGTACACAACGTCCTTATGATTGTGATTACCAGCAGCACTGTTTTGTTTTGTGTTAGTTTTCGTTGTGATTGTGCTACTTTTGACTCAGAACAGTAAGACAAGTTAATATCCTCTTTGAAAATACAAAGTGTGATGTCCCAAATCTGATTTTTACACCAACACATGTCATGTTAATCTATTCTGTGTCTTCTGCACAACATAAAACAATCTAACATTTCATTTAAAAACAATAACATGACACACTGAGCTTTACCGTATATTCCACCAGGAACCATGAGTTTAACCTCCCCAAAGTGTGAAATTATCAATCAAATCAGGAGTAAAGTCTTGATAATGAAATCAAACATGCCAGCAAAGCACCAGGTCTTTGGTCAGGATGATAACACGAACTACAAAACATGCCAGCAGTGTGAGTGAGACCGACGCAGAAAATGTTTAATTACAAAAAGAATGTTCTCAACTGGAAGAAAAAACTAGATGGAAAAAAACCTCACCTGACTTTCCCGTGCCAGGGTCCATGAGATACTGTTTATAATGGCAACACCTTCTCTTAGCACGCCCTTATCGTTGAGAGCTTCATCAGCAAAACACTAACTTGAGCTGAAAACTAGCCCACAGCTCAGTGTTAACAGTTCTAAGTGCAGGTGAAGCAGCGTGAAGGCCTCCAGCCTAAAGAAGAATTGACTCACTCATTCAAACTTGACTGCTTTCTGGTCCAGAGAGAGAGAAATTACTTCTATAAGCTCCCTATCCTTTTCTCTTCAAGTTGTTTTTAAATGTTACAGCCAATTTACAACCACCTCCTTCTCCATTCAACAACCAAGATACAAGAACAGGTCTGACAAGCTTTACCTTCACACGCATTACTCCAAAGACTAAATAAACATTTAGAGGGAGACGTTTCCTTTAACACAATTCTTAGAGATAAAATACAAGTGAGGAAACGGAGCAGGGTAACTTCTCATACAGCAGGATGCTGTATGTCACCTTTAATGTCTCAGAATTTGAGGACACCGTCCACAGTCGTGGCAGGTGTGTGGCAGGTGTGTCCATTCAGGTGGGTTTAATAGTAAGCGTTGGCTTTCGACAGAAAACCATCCTCATGAGACACTCAGACAACCTTGAGCCTTGAGAGGTGGAGAGATAACAATTAAAAGATGGATGTAATCTCTAAACTGACAGGTTGCATGTTTCACTGTGGCATGCACAAACAAATGTAGGCATGACTTATACATGTCAGGTTTGCAAGATGAGTGTTGCATCAGGTGATCTGGTCCAACATGACTGGCAGAGCAGGTGTCTAACAAAACCACACCTTTACTGTCATAATGTAACATCCGGCATGACGAGTTCAATATTAATTTGTCACGTCAAAATAAGCCATACGTCAAGCCATAGGTACTGAAATCATTTATCAAAGGAGACATGCATTTTGAGTCAAAACACATCAATGCACGCGCTGTTTATTTTAAAAAGTCAAACGAGAACGTTGTTATTTAATCCAGAGTAAAAAAAAAACTAAGAGTTCCAAGCGGATAAGTTATATTGAACTAAAATATGGATAAAAATAATAATTGGGGTTATAAATGTATATTTGCAGCAGTCGTAAAATAAAATAATTAATACGTCACGACGATATTGCAATCGGTCGTGGCTAATAATTTTCTATGTTCTTGAACGCAACACAACAACCGGTCTCCACCTCAGTATCTGTCAAGGTTTCGACTTTCCAAAAGCTGAAGGGGAAAAACCGGTCAAAATACCTGAGAAAAGTTTAGCAACCCAGCCTTGTAGTTACCATGTTACTGTGCGTAGAAAGAAACATGACAATTATGAGTTTTCATTATGAACTCGGACAAACTGACCTGCTGTAGAAACTCGCGTCTACCTGTTCAGTGGCCTTACCTTTAAAGATGCAAGTCAGAGGAAACGGGAAGTGAAACCGCAGGTGTGTCGAATATTCGGAGTGTAAGTGCAAGAAAACAAAAAACAAAAAGAACTATTTGTAAGGAATTAAAATGAGAGTAAAGTTTAAATGGGGCTGAATGCGACGGACGGAGCACGTACGTCTCCTTCACAGGGGATGAAGGGCGGGACTTAGCTGTGTTGCAAGAAGGAAACAAAAGGAGTGGCTGAGTGACCAAAGTCTGTAGTAGCAGCTCATACATATAGTTTACCTGTTGCGTGAAACCTGCAGGGCTGATTTTACTGCCAGAGATGGGCGTTATAAGTTTGAAGAGTTGAAGCTGCCCAGAACTTCATAAATTATACAGTCAAATTTAAATTCTGCACACTGATAAAATGAAGTGACAAGTTGTGATGCTGTTTTTAGACTTTAGACCTACAATAAAATGGAATTATTTCAAGTCAGATATGTTTTGAAGTGGGTTTCTGTAGAAAAGATTGACATCTCACCTGTTGTGGGAACCATTATGAAGGAACTTGTATGGAACAACATAATACATAAATATAAATACATTTTATCAGATTAGATTTTTTTATTGTATTGTACTTCTAGGGCTGTGCAGTGGTGCAGTTGGTAGAGCTGTTGCATTGCAATGAAAAGGTCTTGGGTTCAAATCTGGGCTGGGACCTTTCTGCATGGTTTCCTCCCACAGACCAAAAGCATTGAGGTTAATTGGTAACTTTAAATTGTTCCTAGGTGTGAATGATTGTCTATTTATATGTGACTCTGTGATGGACTGGTGACCTGTCCAGGTGTAACCCCGCCTCTGACCCAATGACACCAGCTCCTTGTGACCCTGAGCAGAAACCAGCAAGTTAAGATAATATCTGACTGACTGTACTTTTAAGTTTAAAAACATATCTAACAATATTAAAACCACATGGTTATTAAAATACTAGTGACACATGACTTTGTAATTATCCTAATGATCAACAGCAGTTTGTCAGCTGCATAGCTGACCATGCTACGATAAGATACGGCGTCCCGCAGGGATCTGATTTTGCACGATTTTTATTTCAAATCCTGAGTTAAAAAATGCTGATCTTGAAAATATTTCCAAGAGGTTAAGAGTTTAGACTCATTATTTCTTTATGTGCAAAAACTGAAATGGAGCATTTTTACAAAAAAAAAAAAGATTGTTAATCTAGCTCTAATTTTTATATCAGAAAGAATTCAAACAAGCAGGTTTTTTAACAGATGGAAAAATTAAAGAAAAAAAAAATCTCATTCATTTTATATCAAGTAAAATATTTACATTTTTGGGATCTACTGTGAGATCAGGATCTTACTGAAGCTCCTCGTGAAATTCATTCGCTCTATGTTTTGGAAACAAGACCTTTGTTAAACTGTGACATTTAGTTCACGGTTTGAACACCTTTATTTGTTTATTTTAGGGCTAATTGAAGACCTTTATCGTCTCAGATAGATAAATATTTAACTTGTTTTTGTTATTTATGAAATTCTTTATTTGATGGCTTCATCCTCCGCTCCCTTTTCAAACTAAACACTGTACATTCTTCATTAGATTTAATGGGTTCAGCCATGGAACAGTTACTCTGAAATGCAAGTTTGTTGATCTTTCTCAAAAATGTAAATGATTGACTTAGAAAATGACTTCCGATCAAAATCTAAATGATTGTAACAATGTTCTGTCTTTGGTGTTCAGGTTTTGTTTTGTTTGTCGTTAAAGAGGCCATTTCACACAAATTTCAGGACTTTGTGGTTCTTTCTGAAGTATTAACTTCAGAAAAACTTTATATGTAAAAATCGTTAGAAAACACTGATTAATTGATTTCAATCTATCTGCGTCAAGATTCGGCTGGCTTCGTCAGGCTTCGGGCTGCAACTCATTAATATTCATTATGCGACTTTGCTGGACTCAGATTGGCTAACAAACGAGCCTATGAGAGCAAGACATACTGTTTCCTGTCCCGCGGCGCTTAGCAACAGTAGACGTCGTGTCTTCCGGTTTTCCGTCTTCCGTCTTATGCTACAGCTTTTAGCCATTAGCATGCTAGGCGTGGTTTTAATTGCGGGAGCTGCTGAATCCTAAGAAGCAAAGGAGTTGTGACGAAACAAATACCGATCGTTCGAACTCGGGTGTTATCGCCACCTGCGTAGTTTGAGAGATAAAAACTGAAAGAGAAGTTGTTGACCTGTTTTCACACCCACTATGAAGGTAAGAACACCTGTGGAGATAAAATATTCAACAGAAATCTCAGAAAAAAATGTTTTTAATGGAAAGTCGTCTTTAAAGCAGAAAGAAGAATAAGCTCATCTAAGAGCTTCAAGTGAACCAGGGATGGGGCTTCAGGGGGGACTGGGAGGACGGTACGCCCCCGACCCGGTTTTTAATAGAATCACCTCTTTAAGATTTTTTAATGTATTAGTCACATTTCTGGTTATTTTTCCAAAATTGAATTTTTCTTTTGCATGCTTCACCTCATGTTTTTGGATTTTCTTATGGTGGGAGATATTGTACATCTGGTCAGCACTAATCTCTATTTCTCCAAACTGAGGTCATTCCAACAGGTTTAAAGGAAGGATAATGTTAGATTTGACTTTTTATTCAGATTCATGTGCAAAGCTGTAGAAAATCTGAAAAATAAATCCACATTTTTTGTAGCCTTTTAAACAATAGAAGTGACAGCTCATTTCAGCTGGATTTGTTTACATTTTGGGGGTAGCTGAAATTGAAATACTTTCATTTGGATCCGAAATGAAGCAGAGAAGTTGAAAAAGTGGTACAAACTTTAGGAAATTATGACATACTTTAATTTTATTCCGATGCTGTCTATTTATATGAACAGATTATGTAATAACAAAATATTTTACCCATCAGAAAAAGGTGTAATTCTGTTCACATTGAACACACTCATGTACCAGCACACTAAAACAAAGTAGAAGGCAGAGGAATTCTGGGGGAGTCGGGGTCATTCGAGAGCAGAGACACTATGTGTTTAGTTCAAAAACAACTCTTGTTTCTTCTCTAACAGTGATCATTTGTTTTCCGCCCTTCACACACAGACTGCTCATCTCTTTCGGTGCATTCACTGCCCTCTCCATCCCATTTCCTCTGCGATTCCCTGAGTCACCACATCACACAGCTCAGCTATTGGCTGCTGGACTGGAGCGTCTATCCTTCAATTAAAGAAAAGCTTGAATCTGAAAATGAGTGTATGTGATTCAGTTTCTGGCGTTTGTTTTTACTCGTGTTCATTATGAAACTCACACTTTTTTCTTTGTTTATGCCCCTTAATTTTGTCTGTCCTATTGTCTTTCTGCCTGCCTCTTTCCTCCTCCATCACCTCAAGCACACACTCGGATATCAGGTGTGTTACCTGAGCCCTGTATAAATACTTTATTACCCTGGGACATCCAATCTGCAGAGCTCAGCAAAATGGTCCCATGGAGAGTTGTGGTGTTCATGTGTGCATCACTTTGACAGGAAAGAAAATGTAACAGCAATGGAGTTTGGAGTTGGTGGTAAAACTGGAACCAAAAGGTGTTTTTTTATGTAACTACCAGAGTTCTCAAGCCAGAAACATACAAACTGCTGAAAGATTTCTGGAAAACACAAGTTTCTTAATTTAAATAAGATCATATTGAGCAAAGTACCAATAAAGTAAGTCATTCAAAGTAAAAAAAAAAAGATGATGGAAGACAGTTCTTCTAGTCCTATACTGACATCTAGAGGACAGACAGTAGAATTAAATCTCTTCTATTTTCAGCTACTTCCTTCATGAGTCTCCACAGTCTCGAGTCTCGATTTCTGTTGAGACATTCAAATGGTAGAGTCAGAATTTGGCATAAACAGAATGAGAACATGGATCCATCATGCCTTGTTACCACTGTGCAGGCTGGTGGTGATGGTGTAATGGTGTGGGGGATGTTTTCTTGGCACACTTTAGGCCCCTTAGTGCCAATTGGGCATCGTTTAAATGCCCCGGGCTACCTGAGCCTTGTTTCTGACCATGTCCATCCCTTCATGACCACCATGTACCATCCTCTGATGGCTACTTCCAGCAGGATAATGCACCATGTCATAAAGCTCGAATCATTTCAAACTGTTCTTTAAGGTTGAAAAACACTCTGAAAACAGAGGTTTTTGATGAAAACAAGGTTTAATTCAAAGACACCAAGAAATTTGAACTGAAAAACTGATGCAGCAGTCTGGTCCAGTCCCTGTACAGGTCTGTGTGTTCCTCCATGGATCTGCCTCCTCTTGACCAACACTGACCCACCACTAAACTGTACAGGGTATCACGGCAGGATTCTGGTGTTCTCTGGTAAATACTAGTCAAGCTCGGCCGTACCAGGCAGTGAGCACATGGTCCACTAGAGGACGTGGGGCCTTCAGGCCCTCAGTTAGTTTCTAATGGTCTGGTCAGAGACATTCACACCAGTGGCCTGATGGAGTAGGTACTGGTCCTGCTGATGGGTTAAAGACCTTCAACGGTCCAGTCCAGTTCTCATAGAGTATCTGTCTGTCTCCTGGAATCTCTTCCAGATTCTTGAGATTGTGCTGGAAGACACAGCAAACCTTCTGAGACATATTGATGTTCCATCCTGTTGGAGTTGGACAGCCTGTAGAACCTCTGTAGGGTCCAGGTATCACCTTATGGAACCAGTAGTGCCACTGACCCAGATCAGATACAAAACTACTGAAAAGCTAGTTAAACAAGGTGGAAGAAACAGGGAACGTCCTGGAGAAAGACATCTCGGACCTGATCCTCAAAAACCACCTTGAAAATGAGGCAATGCAGCAAGAGAACGAGAATTTGAAAGCAGCAGTCTTTGATCTGAACATCAAGGTAAAATACGTTTCTTCTCTGGAAGCTCAGCTGGACCAGGCAAACAAAAGTCTGCAAGGTGTCCAAGATTTATTGACGGAGACATAGAAAGACAGAGCTTCTCTGGTCCAAGAAAATCTTGCTCTGAAACTCCAACTTGAGGAGCAAGAAAAGAAACTTACAGACCAGGAACTCTGTCTAAAGCAACAAACGAGCACGATTCAGAAGAATCAGCACACTCTCCAGCTCGGTCTCGTAGCTTTTAAAAGTTTGCAGTGTCGTTCCAACAAGCTGGAACAAGAAAACACGGAACTGAAGAACAGAGTGTGAAGCTTGATTTGTGTCTCCAGAAATTTATCAAACAGGACGATGAAACAAAAAAGGAAAACCAAAGTCTCAAAGCAGAACTGCACAAAGCACAAACCACCGTGCAGGAGCTGAGAGCTTTGGTGAGTGACACCGAGCTAAGAACTGTTTCATCTGAACAGCACAACAACGTCCTGACAGCTGAAAGAAACATGTTCCACCAAGAACTAAGCCTGAAAAAACACACCAAGGCAGTTGAACTCCATCAACAGAGGCTGCAGACTGGACTAGAAATGTTCCAGAATCTGCAGATAAATTACCAGCAGATGGAGCAACAAAACCAGTCACTGAGAACCGAGAACGAAAACCTGAAAGTTTATCTTGATGGTTTCAGACAAGGTGACTGTGAACGTCTGAAAAGTGAACTTGAATAGGCAAAGAAGGACTCGGTGGAGTTGAGACATCAGCTGCGGGGAAAGACGGAGGAAAACACCTTGGGCGACTGGGAAATTCAAAGGTTGAAAGATCAGCTTCAAAAAGCTGAAGCTAAATTGTCTCCACGAAGATATACAGAAAAACCTGAACATACACAGTGGAGACGATCAGGTGGAAGAAGAAGCTGATCTTCCAAACAGCAAATTCAGACCTGACACAACTGAGACAGATGAAAAAACAACAAAAAAAGACCAAAAAAAAATATCCTCACCCGAAACCCACTCCCCTTTCTCCACCTGCACCCCCTCCCCCCCTTCTGGTGAATCAACACCTTAACGTGGTGGAAGGGTTTCAGTACCCCCAGGATCCTGAGGACTGTGTTGCCTTGGGACTCTGCACCTGGTCGGGTCTCCCATGACACCTTGACCTCAGGTATGTACATATGTATACATGTATAGGTCAGTGTGTGTAGATGTGTGTGTGAAAACCATCCATCTTGACAGATAGTGAGTAAGGTTAATATTAAACCCGAGGTCTGGGAGCTTGAGGGTCAAACACAGTATTCGTTCTGGTTCTTGAGGGCCACTATCCTGCATGTTTATTTGCTCCAGAACCTTGAATCATTCAGTGTTTAACAGACTTCTGCAGAACTTAAGGACATGCTGAACAAAAGAAACAAACTCAAATGTGTTGAAACAATCCAAGAGTTTTTTTTTCTTTGAAGCAGTGAAAGAGCTGTAACATGCAGGATGCTGATCGGATATCACTGATCTCAGCTGTTGTTATGACCCCAGTTCAGTTAGACGACTCAGGCTAGTTTTAATGATCCATTTAAAAGCTGGACTTGAATGCACACACTGGACACAGAGGATGATTTTAAAATGTTTAAAGAGTAAATCATGAACAAACGCTGTGACTTACAGAGCAGACTAGAGGCGAGGTTAAAAACAGACTGATGGGTGAGTCCTCAGGTGTCCAAAATCCAAGATCAAGAATAATTTAGACAACAAGTCATTTGTTCTGTAAGTCACAAACATGTTGGTACTCGGTACTCTGTAATAACGTGCTTGATTCCTGTGACAGCATGAGACTGATTACCTGACACAGGTGAGCAGCATGAAGCATAAATACATGACTGAGATGCCAAAACATGAGAAAGTTGCAAAGCATGACCTGATCAGACGATCAGACTGGATTCATGACAGTACTCCCTTCTTTAGGGATGGCTCCTGGTGGACCTCTAGACCAGACCTTTTCAGGGTGGTCATGGTGAAACCTCCATATCATGGTGGGATCCAGGAGTTCTCATTAGGGCCATATTCTATCCCAATCCATGAGGCGAGAGCAAGTTTCACCCTGGAAACATGGAATGAGGGACGGACAAAGAGAGTCTGGGAAGCTTGATTTTGACTAACGCTGGGTTAATGTTCTTTATAATGAGAAAAGAACCAGACCCTCTGCCTGACCTGCTCATTCACTCTCAAAAATAGGGGTACCTAAAAGGGTACAAATTCTTGTTGCTGGGGGTGTTCTTTTTTGGCAGACATTCCTGTACCCTTTAGTCCAGGTCCATTTTTGTACCTTATGAAGTTGTTCCAGTAAAACAGTAAATTTATGCACTTTTTGAAGACTAAAACTTAAATAAAATGGAGATTAAACAACCTTGGCGAGGCTTGCAGGTGCAGTAAGTTGAAATGGTACAAATTTGTGATTTATATCAGTTTGAACCCTCAAAGGGAAACTTCTGGTCATTTTAAAGACCAATATTTTACTTTTGAGGGAACTTTAAAAGAAACATACCTATAGGTACAAAAATGTTCTTGTCTCATACCTTTATTTCTGAGAGTTTTGGGTACCAACCTGGAATAGACAGCATAGTTCGGCAGGAGACCAGATCTTATGCCAGGTCCTGTAGCAATGCAAAGCAGAGACATGGGCAGAGAGGACGCTGGCTTCTCCTTCCTGGAGTGAGAACAGTGATGGTTGATAATCAACTAGAACTGCAACAAACCTGCTGTGTTAGACAAGTGTGAATTCCTAAGATGTTCAACACAGGCCAGGGTCTTAGACCATGATGTAGGTTATTGGGCACACAGTGCTTTCAGTTTGGTCTCGACTTCCAGGTTTGCCTGCTCTGTTTGTGTCTGAGGTCCTTGGTGGAGACGATATCAGCAGGTAATCCATGGAGTCGGAAGACTTCCTTGGCCAAGACCTCAGAGGGGCGTGTTTTCAGGGGAATAAGGTGAGACCTGTTTGAAAAATGTTCCATGTAGTCAAATGCAGTTAAATCTTGGAAGAGAAAATCAATTCTTCCTTGCTAACTTCAGTTTGCAGGCAGACATGAGGACGTATCTGAGAGAGGACATGGGGTTTGTTAGTCTTTGATCAGGCCTGTAAGACAGGGAGACACCAGACAAGTTGCATTCCCTTTGAAAATGTAGTTCAGTATCATAAGATAGTAAATAGCATAACATGGCTGTATTACATCTCTTAGCAGCATAAACTAATAGAATAGCATAAGCAGATTTAATTTCATGAGACCGTTTAACAGCATGAGCTAGCTGATTAGCATAAACTATCTTAATAGCATACAAAAATGTTCATAACCTAGTTTATTAGCATGAACTTGTTGATTAGCATTAACAAAAATGTAGCATTGATATTTCAACATCATAGGTTACTATAATATATAAACTAGCTGATTTGTACAATCTGGTTACATAGAATAAACTAAATTATTAGCATAGATGCTATAGTACCTGATTAACCAAGGTGCTAGCGTAAGCTAGTTTAATCATGTCTGTGATTTACATGCTGTATTAATGAGGAAAGGTGCATCAGGAGGTCGTAAAGCAGCTGGAATGATTCATATCTATTCAACTGCACATTGATTAGATGTTTAAAGATTACAGTGTTAAAGAAGGAAACAGATTCATATTACAGAAAAAAGTGTTTTGATTTTGAAAACAAAGAGATTCAGAATTATTTAAAAACTTTAAATGAGTTTGAGTTCAACCACTCGGGGGCAGCAAATCACCATCTGTCTGATTTTATGTTTCTGCTGTTGAACTTGACTGAATGTCAGAAACTCAAAGCAAATCTAAAGGTCCTAAATTACAACAGCAGATTTAGAAGAGGGGCTCATTTACATGTTTCCCATCAGAGCTTTTTTTTCAATCTATCAGTTCCAACCTCTTCCCTTTCGGTTTGTTCAGCAGCCAAGATTCAAACCATGAACCAGTTAGTTGTTATTAATGAGGAAGTGATGAGTGCCCACTGCTGCTGTCCACCATAAAACAAGAGGAATCAGAGAATAAACAGCTGGACAGGCAGGCGGTAAGTCACGGCCAGCTGTTTTACAGAAAACTGGACAGGAAGGAAGGACGGTACAGATCTGATTGTCTGACAAAACAAGAGTAGTTTTAAACTATTTATAATGAATAATTGCAATTCTGTTATTTTACATTAAAACAGACAGATGTTGATGTGTTACTGATTCACTAAGTTTCTTTTGAATAAGTAGCTTTAGTTTGATCTATTATTTTATTAGATGGAGTTAGTCACAGCGTCTGATTTTAAAGTGTAGCTCCCATGAACACGTCTCATTATAAGAGACTCTCTAATATATAAATCGTAAAATGTTTTCATTTATTTACACTACTCACAAAAAGGTTTGTAATATTTGGTGGTGAGTTCCTCATCTCAAACAATTTGTTGACACGAAAGTCAACAACATGGTGAGTAAACCACAACAAAAACATTGGTGGCTAAATAATGAGTCATGTGACCTCGAGCATCAATAACAGCTTGTTTCTCTCTGTTCACAAGTCGACTTGTTGAGGTATGGTATCTCATTCTTGAGGTCGATGACTTTTGTGTCATCTTTAAACTTCAGGAGTTTAATAGATCACTGCAGCTGTTGGTGTAGAGGCCAACTTGTCCTCCAGGATACAGATGTGCAAATGTTTGTTTTTTTACATAAAACATGAAATCAATCTTTAAAGAGGCCATTTCACACAAATTTCATGACTTTGAGGTTACTTCTTAAGTATTAACCTGTAATATGATACATTTTATATCTAAGAAACGTTAAGAAACACTGATTAACAGACCTTTCAATCTATCTGCGTCAAGATTCGGCTGGTTCCGTCAGGCTTTGGGCTTCAACTCATTAATATTCATTATGCGAATTTGCTGAACTCAGATTGGCTAAAAAACTAGCCTATGAGACCAAGGTATACTGTTTCCTGCCCCGTTGCGCATGGCAACAGCGCACCAAGTCTCTTTCGGTTTGATACGTGTTTATGCTACAGCATTTAGCCAGCAGCATGCTAGGCGTGGTTTCAACTGCGGGAGCTGGTGTATACTAACGAACAAGGCAGTTCTGACGAAACAAATACAGGCCGTTCAAACTCGGGTTTTATCGCCACCTGCGTAGTTTGAGAGATAAAAACTGAAAGAGAAGTTGTTGACCTGTTTTCACACCCACTATGAAGGTAAGAACACCTGTGGAACTAAAATATTCAACAGAAACCTCAGAAAAACCGTTTTTAATGGAAGGGCCTCTTTAAGAAGAACATTCTTCTGGTTTGAGAGTTTCTATCAGCCTGATTTGGTACAAGGAGGTCTCACTCTGTCTGCAAGGGGCACCTGTTGCTGCCAACTTCTCTGTTCATGTGCAGCATTCTGACCACAGGGTGACGATCAAACCCCATTCCTGAAACACTGGCCATAATCAGTCACACGAAGAGAAACATAAATCTTCTTATACAAAACTCGTTTTCTTATCTATGAATTAACATTTATTCTATAACCTGTAAAAATAAATTCAGTTAATCCAGCTTGTTTTAAAATTATTATTTTAAAGATCTTAAAGGGATTTTTGATACTTTGGTACAAAAACATTTATTTACAAAAATCAGTAGGTGATGCAAGGTTTTCAAAGAGAATTATGTGACTGAAAACACATAAATTTGAGATTAAAATATCTTTTAATTCAGATTTTTCTTATCTCCCCCCCAAGCCTTTCTCTCTCTCTCTCTCTCTCTCTCTCTCTCTCTCTCTCTCTCTCTCACTCTCTGTTTTCTGTGCTCTCACTCTGTAATCAGCCTTTTTCAGCAATGTGCATTTGGTTTTATCTCTTGTTCCCAGTTTCCCTCTCTGTCATTACTCTGCTATTAGCTTTTCATCCTCAGGCTAAAACACTGACCTTACAGTCACAGCTATGATCAAAATGGCAGTTTTGTGGACCAGCACACTACTCACATCCTCTGTGTGTGTGTGTCTTCACACACATAAAACATATTCACTGTGTTACTCCCATGTAGCAGCATATATGAAACTCATATACGTACAACATTGCTGACATTACGAAAAAGCAGTTGCAAAACAGTTGTGTGTCATTTCCTTCATGTTTTCCATCCTAGTGGAAACAGAACAGAAAAGCAGCAGGCCGGATCCTTTGCAGCACCACTGGGTTGAAAAGCCTGTTGGACGAATAATTATTTGCATGTATTTAATTGATTCCTTTCTTCATTTGCTTTCTGAAAAGAACAGATTTCACATAATAAATGATCAATCTTTAAAATTACCTCTATTTTTGTTACTGGTTCGTGAGATGAAACAAAAATCCCACTTCTGTGGTTGAATATTGTTGTAACAATGGAGGAAAGATTTTATTCTGCATGTGACGCGTGTGAATAAGAACCCAAAACAACTCGGGTCTTCCTGAAAGTGAATTTTGTCTGTTTGTTTGGTAAAAACCTCGTTACCATCTCCACTGTCAGTTAAACTCTAATGATATTTGGATTTTTACAACCTGCTATTGATTTAACAGAGTATTTGTTAATCAGTTGTAATGTTTTTTTTAATAAAAGCTTTAATATTTTAGCTTTTTTAAGATTTGTATGTAAAAATCCCATTGATGGTCAGGTTTTCGCCATCGTGTGTGATGTTACTTTCTGTTAGCAAGGTAACTCAAAAACTTATGAGGGATTGTGATGGACTTTGGGGGTGATCTGGATCCCCATCTGGGTCAATGTAACGCCATAATAAATGGTCTGGGTGCTTGTTAAAAAAAATATAGAGTACATTTCTAACAGGCTCTACATGATACCAAGAATTGTTTAGGATCAAGAATTGATCTGGAAAATTCTAGATTCTATGATTTCAAAATAAGAAAAAAATGGGGCACTTGCAAGAACAAATGATGTAATGAACCTGCAACAAACACCAAAAGATAGTCGAGACTCTGTAGAATCAGAAGGTTGTAAGCTCTGGAGCTCGATCCAAAAGAAAACCACAAATACTGAATAATTACTGTCATAATAATGATATTAATGTTAATCCAATTGTTAAAAGTGTTTTCATGATCAATTAATCTGATAATGTCGATACAACAAAGGAGAGATTCTATTTTTTGGTGAAAAGCCTAATATGGAGGAACTGAGCTTCTTGATGGAGGTCTGAACTCTTCAAGTGATTTTCTATTTCAGCTGTTATCTTTTTGTTCATGTTATGATGTTATGGTCCACCTGTTGCTGTAGAAGATGTTAAAAACACCCATGTTGAATTATTTCTCCCAAAACTTTAGACAACAGCTAGTGCATCTGACCACATCTACATCTTTAATGTCTGAGACTGAATCATGTATGAAGCCGCCGAGCTTGAAGAGGAGCAGACACCTCCATCTGCACACAGCAAGCAGTCAGCCACAGAAGAGTTCCGCTTCAACGAATTCCCTCACATGGAGAACAGAATGCAGTTCAAAGCCGACCGATAACCAGCTCTTTCAAACAAAGTGGGTTTCCTCCCTGTTTCCTGTTTACATGCTGCTGACTTCCTCTTGAAATGAATTCAAACATCACATGAAAGGTTTTCAGCTCATGTGCGAGTGCTCATGCGGCCCGTGTTAGAAACACTCCTGTGCATCATGCAGGCTTTGTAACTCCTATTTGACTTTCAAATGTCTGCGTGTCGTCATCTTTTTGTGCACGCACATACACTTTTTCCAAAGACTCTTATGAGATGAAGATGTGAAGGTGAGGTCAAGGTTAGTTGCAGGGCAACTGCACTGGAGGTTGCCTATAGTCTTGTCTGGGAGGGGGCTCCTGTGGTAGCCTGCGTAGGCTCTGTTGCTCCGGGGACTAGGGGCCTGGATCCCTTGGGCTTGGGTTGGCCTTGTGGTCTGCTTTGAGGTCTGGGGGCCGGGGCTTTTCACACCCACTATCAAACAATTTTATAGAGAAGCCTTATGGTCACAAGCGCGTCCGTGCACACAGGTGTGCACACAGATGTTCACAGACACTCACTGACTTAGGCTGCAGCTGCCACTGGGGATGTTGTGTGTTAAGCAGTGTCATTATTTGTTTGTATCTACAGAGACATTATCAGTGTTTAAATATAGATGTTGGTCGATGCCGTGGTGTCTCTGCTCTTGTTTTTGTCTCTCAGCAGGTGTTGAAGCAGATTTCTCTCTCTCCCACCTTCTCTTCTACCTACTTTTTATCTTTTTTTCCTCGTCTTTCTTGTTGTTTTCTCTTATTTCCTCTCTCCTTTGCCATGTCCGCTGATTCAAGAAGTTGTAATAAACAAAAATAACATCTAAAAAAAATCACATTGTAGTGATTGCTGCATGTTCAGCTTGTGAGAATAAATCTGTCAGGCATTTCTATGCATCCGTACATCATGTCCGACTGCTCTATTGCCAGACAGTTAAAAAAAAAAAGGTTATAGTTGTTTTGGCCTATTTGCATTCTGAAGCATCATTTCTCTGCTCACTCCTTTGTCTTTTTGTTTAAATAACAATCCAACACATGAGGAGAAACTGGAGCTGGATGGCTGAAGGAGAGAGGACAGGTGAATTATTTCACGCACCTTCTGCAGTAAAGCTGCACATTAATGTGATGCTCGGACTTTTCATCAGCACCTTTTATTTAAAGGAAACAAGTCACCCACCAGTTTTAAGCTAATATTGCTGATATTTTGTTGAGAGTTAGAGGCGATTGGTTAAAACGTTGCCATCCACTCAGTGTACTTGTATAAGATGCAGGCAGCCATCTTCAATAGGGTTGAGTGTCTTTTATGCCCCTTTTCCACCGACAAATCAGCACGGCGCACTTGAGAGCGGTACAGTATAGCGCGGATCAACTCGCTTAAGGCGGTGGAAACGTAAAGCGGGGATAGGGACGTAAGTGGGGATATGGGCGTGCCAATCTGGCTATGAAAAGTGGCGCGCAAAAGTCTTTGTCCGCGACGTCACAGCGCGTGAAACAACAACAACAATGGCGGATAAACGTGTGTTTTTGTACTTTGCGCTCTGTCTGTGGTTCATTTTGGTTGGTTAGATTTTTGGTTCTTGTGGAGGAAGTCGCCATTGTCCAAAGTCAATTGTATTTTAAAATAAAATATTTGTATGGTTGCTGGGAGTTTTTTTAAAGCCTTTTGCGGGAGCGCTTCTATATCACATCACGTGAACACCACACACAGCTGGGCCAATCAGGGGCTACCACTACGTAGGTAGTCGTGTCACTGGTAGCAGTTTACTGGACCAATCAGTAGACAGGTGGGCGTGTGGGCCCGCTTTGGGCCGCTTCGGACCATCGAGGAGGTGGTCTGAAAAAAGAGGCCGGGTTGGCGCGGAATGACGCGGTTAAGACCCGAGAAAGGCGGTGGAAAAGGGTCTGCAGGGGGCTAAAGTGAACCGAGCCGCACCGTGTTCTGTCGGTGGAAAAGCGGCATTAGATTAACCCAGTGGTTCACAGGGGCGTGTCCAGAGGGGTAGCCCATGACCGGCCACCCCAGATGTCCCACCCCCAAGCTGAGACAATCAAATTCAATCAATACCTTTTTGTTAATCAAGGATAATAAGTGAGAAAGTGTTCCACTGGCATTGTGCTTTGACCTTGATTTTGATTATTGGTAGCCACTTAGATTATGATAAACAGTCTATAATTTTGTAAAAACTATAATTTTTTATAATTTAAGGTTATGGGCCACATGTGCCACTCTTTTCTAAATCGGTGCCTCTACCTGCCCCACAACAAAGATTTTCTACACACGCCCCTGATGTTTCATGATACAATTTAGTGAAAGAAAACAAGGTTGACTCTGATAGTTTTTGCAACATTTTAAACTAGGATCTAGTGGGACTTCTTTTATCTTCCGAAACACCAAGTTTTTTAATTTCTGTAAAACAAGCAGAGTCATAGTCGTTCTTGTGTTTGCTGTGCTCCTTATGAGATCTGATTAAAGTTTGGCCAGTTCAGTTTCTGATATTACATGCAAATGAATGTGCACTCACACACACATGGTAAAATAACACCTGGACACTGTGTTGATACTGTCTGTTTATAACCTTTTTAAGGAAACCTTCTGTTTTTGGGTGGTGCTTTTTGTTTGTTTGTTTTGTAACATTCAACTCAGGGATGTTATACTCTTCATAACACACTACAAAATGATTCATTAGATGAACTCAAATTATTTGATGGCAGTTTTTCCACCCAAAAAAATAAAGTTAGGCTGCGCAGAAATGATGTACCGTATATTAAGTTTCATGGACATACACAATCTAGAGTATATTTTGTGGGTGGAAACAATCATCAAATTTGAGTTAATCTAAGGAATCATTTTTGTTAGTGCATCTAGTCACAATCAAACATTTTTCACCTTTTCAAGCAGCATTCAGGACGAAAGCCACCAGTTTACCCCAAATATTCACGAGCTAAACAATCCTGGTCAGCTCTCATGTGATTTGCTGCAGTGTGACAAAAACAAACAAATAGACAAACTACAAACACTAAAAAACTTTTCTCTTCTCCCTTTGACTCATCGCAACATCTGGAGACAGTCACGTGCTCTTGTATACGGTTTTCTTTAGGAAAGAGCCCTGAACACGAGTCTGACTTTATTACAAGAAATCCGTTCAGTTAATCACTGTGAGAGCCGCGGGCGCGCGCACGGCGCCATGCGCGTCCCCGTCCTCCGCTGCGCACAGACAAACCGGTGCGGAGAGACAGAGAGGGAGGAGAGGAGAGGAGCGGGCTGCTATTAGTGGTGACAGAAAACGGCAGCGAGCACATACAGTCCGGGGAGCTGCTGCTGCGACAAGGTGGGAGAAGAAGAGGGTTTTCTTTGCTTCACAGCTGATATTTGTTTTTGTTTTTTGGGGTGAGGGGCTTGTGTTTCCTGAGCGGTGTCCTACCCGGGGCTGATCCAGTGTCCTTCTCTCCGTGCTGTTGTTGTGTGTCCGCAGATGCTGAGCGTCGCCTTGCTGTGCGTGTGCGCCGTCGCCTGCGGACGCGTCTCCGCTCGCTCAGACAGCGGCAATTTTCTGGACGATAAGTGGCTCACTGGGAGATGGGATAAATTCAGAGATGTGAGTAATGTTGCTGAAATATACATTCGGCTTCCATCGCCGTTCTTCCTCCACATTATCTCATTTACACCCCCCTCCCCCCCTTCCACCCCCCCTCCTCTGGTCTGGGATCATGCGCTCCTTGTTACGTGGTTTTTGTCTGAGCAGCTGCTAAGTTTGTCCCACGTTCATCAGTTTCTCCATTTAGGCAGCAAATCCTCCCAAACCGGGATGATGCTTGCGTGTCTTTTTTTTGGGTGAAACAGCTTCTGCCTAACAGAGACAGCCGGAGGCCTCAGAACATTGGCTGGCTGTGAGACCCTGAAAGGGGGCCTGATTAATGGTCAGGTACTGGGAAGACCTGAACCACCAAGCAGTAGAAAAGCAATGGAGATTTAAATCAAAGTGGTTTTTTTCTGTGTATTGGTGTTCTAATGGAACCATACAAAGAAAAATCTAGTCCCTGATGTGTTCCACAGTAAAAAGTAGAACAAGTCCTCCTGGATCTGGGATCCCTGTGTGGGATATTAATGGAAATGTACAAGCTGTGTGACTGACTGGCTCTACCTGTAGCCTATATATGTGTTTTCCTCCATCTTCTACAAGTGTAACTGTGATCTAGGCTGATTATGCTGCTGCTGAAAGCCTTCAGGATGTCAGTCACCATTAACCTAACATGTAAAGACCAGTCAGGGCCACAGTGCTGCTGCTGACTCTAGTGGATAATTCCTCTGATCACATGGTCTCGCTGGCCAGTTGCAGCAAATAATGACCCGTACTGTAAGCCGTTCACACCTTTCACTGTTACGCAGGATCCTGATGTCCTTCAGAAAACTTCCAGCCCTTAATCAGAGCTGGTTGTTGTGGGAAAAACAGACGCTTAAACAACTCGTGAAAATGTTTGTAGGGATGAAATAAAAAGAAATTAGTCATAATTCAAAGAGTAGAACAGAAATGACTGCTGTTTGCTTCACGTGGTTTGTCCTTTGCTAAAAAAGAAATCCTGCCTCTGGCCACCGATTTAATGGCTTCAACAATCAGAGCAGAGCTGTGCGTGCTTCAGCTTGTACACACACACACACACACAACATGCGTGTGTAAAGGCCAAAAAAATCTGTTGTTTTTTTATGTCCAAGCTCTTTAGATCAGATATAGAGAACAAATTGCACTGATGATCTGTGATAAATAGGATTTGTTCTCTTGGAGTCAGAGAGAGGAAAGAAACACACACACGAGGGGTAATCTTTGTGCTCGTTGATGTGTTTGGTTTTCCCTTTGGGATGTCAGAAAATGGTCTCTCTCTGCCAGTCACGCTGGAGTGCATGAGCCCATCTGCACAGGTGAATCCTCGTGATTCACCTCAGGTAGATTATGCAAACAACCTGTCAGGAACTAAAGGATGGAGGAGGAGCTAGAACTATGTGATGGATGGATGGATGTATGGATGGATGGATGGATGGATGGATGGATGGATGGATGGTTGGGTGGGTGGGTGGATGGATGGATGGATGGATGGATGGATGGATGGATGGATGGATGGATGGATGGATGGATGGATGGATGGATGGATGGATGGATGGGTGGATGGATGGATGGGTGGGTGGGTGGATGGTTGGGTGGGTGGATGGATGGATGGATGGATGGATGGATGGATGGATGGGTGGTGTGTAGTTGACCTTTTCTCAGTAAGGCAGAGATGGAGTTGTACATAAATAAGTCATCTCTTTCGTTTCCTGTTTTGGTTCTGAGGCTTGAGTTTTTTCTTGTGTTCGTTGGTGCAGCTGCTGTTTTTAACACGTTGCAGAAGATACTTGTGAAAGTAACACCACCTTTTCCTCTGTGCTTGTTTTTAGACTAACCACACCACTTTTGTGTTTCTAGTGGCACAGGTTAAACCCCACTGCACCAATAAAGCCTTATTGAAAATGAGGTCATACACAAAAATATTTTATATGACTAGATTGTGTTTATTTGCAACTATTATGCTCTTATCAGTCTAAAGGAGACTCTCTCTGAGACTTTGGGGTTTGTCAACATGGATTTTGATGAATTACAGTCTGTTTTTAGTGTTTTTCTATCAGTAGTGGAGCCTCCAGGGTCTTCTTCTTTGGTGCCCATTACAGTTAAAAATGTGATGGATGGTATGATCAGAAAGTGATGTACCTTGACCTTAGAGTTCAGCTTGACTGGTTTTAGAAAGTTTCTTTAACTCCTTTTTAGTCATCCCTTATATCTATCTGATCAACCTGGGGTTGTATGTCCTCTCGTGTCCATGTCCAGGGAAGCCGTCCTGCTACAGTCCCAAGAACCTTATATTTAAAAAATAAATTGTCAGCTGAGGTCACAGGATCCTAAAGCTGCTTGGAGAATGATCTAAAATCTACTCTGAGTTCCTTAGACAGCTCTGGTCTTTGTTTTATCTGGTCCATGTTCAATGTAGTGCACACAGTGATACTAAACGAGCTTGTTTCTTCCCTTTGAATTGACTGAATGATGATAAGCTTGAAGGAACCAATGGTACTAATTAAGCTTAAACACCTAGTTTAAAACATGTCATCCGTACAGGGTAATTGTCTTTAAAAGTACCAACAAATCTGTGAGTATTTTAGCACATATTTTTCATCATTTCTTGTTTATCCTACACTAAATGCTTGTAGGTAATGCATTCTGTAATGGGTTTAAAGAGGCCATTTCACACAAATTTCATGACTTTGTGGTTATTTCTGAAGTATTAACCTGTAATATGAAACATTTTAGGAAACACTGATTAACAGACCTTTCAATCTATCTGCGTCAAAATTCGGCTGGTTTCGTCAGGCTTCAGGCTGGAACTTATTAATATTCATTATTTGAATTTGCTGGACTCTGATTGGCTAACAAACTAGCCTATGAGAGCAAGGTATACCGTTTCCTGCTCCGCTGCGCATGGCAACATCAGACGTCGTGTCTTCCTGTTTGCTACGTCTTATGCTACAGCTTTTAGCCAGCAGCATGCTAGGTGTGGTTTCAACTGCGGGAGCTGATGAATACTAATGAACAAAGGAGTTGTGACAAAACAAATACAGACCATTCGAACTCGGGTGTTATCGCCACCTGCGTAGTTTGAGAGATAAAAACTGAAAGAGAAGTTGTTGACCTGTTTTCACACCCACTATGAAGGTAAGAACACCTGTGGAGCTAAAATATTCAACAGGAACCTCAGAAAAACGTTTTTAATGGAATGGCCTCTTTAATCTGAAACCCTTTTACTGAGGAATGAAGCATCGTTTCAGTGAGCTGGAAGGGAAGCAACACCTTCGGGTAAATCTTTAACAAATACTTATGTGGTATTTATATATAGCTGTACATAAAGTGTCTGAAACTTGGAAGTGATGTCAGTTTGGTTCCTACAGTCATGCATAATGGAACACATGTATCCTCTGTACTGTCACAGCGCTTTGCACACTGTAGAGGTTGTAGCTGCAGGGCGGGTCAGCACTGGGAAGCTGCAGCTGATTGCCATCACACATACGGAACAACCTGTAAACACACAGACCATGTCAGCAGTGCTTCTGTGTCACATGGTGTTCAATCTCCTCTGCCATTCACAAGCTGTTTCCTACATGCATCAGTATTTTTGGTTTATTTGCCTGTAAGACACCACAGTGGACCCTAGTGTCCCTCCACAGACTTCCGTTCACATCATAATTTTTTAGAAAAAGTATTTATTTTAAAAAAAAAAGTATTTCTCAGTCCTAAAGATAAATTAGAACACTTCATTTAAACTAATTCATGCATGAAAGTAGCTGCAAGATTGAGTCAGGTAGCGAAGTGGATGTTAGCAAGAATATCCCCAAAAAGTGGGAGCTTATAAACTGCTACTCTATTCGTGACGTGAAGTTTGATGAGCGAGTTGCGAGTTGTGATCGGGACGTGTCTGATATGTATCTGTGGGTTGCAAATGTTGGTGGCGGTGTTTGCGCAGGTTTTAAGAAATGCTCCAAAATGTCAGCCAGAGTTTTCAGTTGCCTTTTGTTTCCTCACATTATCTCATTCTGTCGCGTCATCGCGACACTCATAACACTTTCCGTGTGCTTCAGCCGCTCGGCCGGCGAGATTCTATCTGATTGGTCCGTTATATTGTTGGCACAAATGCACTTAAAATTTAAAAGCCTTTGGCTCGTTGCAGTCCAGCTAGACATTTTGTGATATTGATCTTTTACTCATTGATACTACAGTGAGGATACATTTAATAATGTGACAGGTTGTTAGTAAAGCAGAAAACAGTGTCTGGATTCATTTTCATCTATCATTAGATTTAATAACGAATTTAGAAAAGAAATAAAAGCTCTTCTGTTTAAAAATGATCTTCTGTATTTCGGGTGTTTTGTTCTATTATCACTATATGCAGCATTTATAATCATATTTCTGTTTTCCTTCCTCCGGAAGCCACACCTGTTCTAAAATCCTTCCTTCGGAAGCCACACCTGTTCTGTCACTCCGTGCCAAATACATTTTGATTTATTTCTTTATTTTTATGCTGTGCATGTTCCGTTGCTTCCATCTTCTTCTAAAAGCCATCACCGGGCTTTTTGCCAAATGCACTAGAAAGAATCCTGTCTGCTGATTTACTGGAAGTCCAGTCGGACGGCTGAAAAAGGCCCGAGGCTGACTTCGCTGTGCCGATTCCATCTTTTAAACATTATTCTCCTGCTGCTGGACCTCAGCTACACCCGACAGCGCTGGCGCTGAGTGAGATAAGCAGAACAGGAGGATCATTGTGGCAATGAAAAGGAAACGGTGATGAATGATTTGTGATGACAGACAGTTGATTGCATGTTCTAGTGTTGGAGCAAAATGATGTTTTGTTTAAAGCAGATTATATTTTTTTTCATCCTCCTCTCAGTTTTTTTTTCCCTCTCTCTTTCATTGTGCAGGTCTGTCCTGTGCTGTTTGTGTCGTGGAGTGTGAATGATGTAGGGAAGGTACAGAGCTCGGGGCCTTTTCCACTTCACAGAACCTTAATGTGAATTTGTGGGTATTTGTGAGAACGTTTGTGCCACAAGCTTGATAGAGATGAGCACAAGCCAGTTTACATTTCTCTTGTTGATTAGAAGGGCAGCAAGGAGACGGAGGGGCGGAGTCACATCTGTAATAATCACAGTAAAATGACTGTGTTAAAAACAATGGATGAAGACAGAATGTTGCAATAACCGTTACGGAGAAAGACGTTTAAAGAGCTGCTGCTGCAGATGGCGTTCTCTCGCCTGCTGAATCACTTGATTTAAAAAATATAAAGTAGATCACTAGTTGCATTTGCAGCAAAGTGCATTCATGCAGTTCTATTTGATGTTCTGTGGTGCTGACAGATTCCAGCACTACAGTCCGTACTGCAGTGATAAGTTTGTTTATAGCTGTGCATGTGTGTGTGTGTGTTTGTACTGTTGTGTTTGGATGCATTCACTGATTCTATTAAGGAATCAGACCGCGAGCAGTTTTGTTGTCTTCGCCGGCCAAGAGGCTCTGCTGCCAAACCCCCCCCCCCCCATAATGCAATGCTCTCATTATTCGGTCTCAGTCTGCAGGGGCTTGAAAGGACAGACTGAGGTGTCTTTCTTTTTTCTAGGTTTGAAGGTAGACAGAGATGATGGGTGATGGGGAGTCTGTGGCGAAAAGGTGGAGAACAACAACAATTCACGACAGAAAGGAGAGATTAATTAGAGCCAAGAGAGGAGGAGAGCTGACCCCGAACTCCTCGTAGTGAGCAGGGAAGTGACACAGAGGCAGAAGCTCTGACAGCTAACGTCTGGCTCTGGGAAAAGCGAGGACGCAGAGAAAAACAAATGCAAGTGTATTCATCAGCTTAATGCAGAAAAATCACTGAAACTGTTTCCTTCCATTTATTCATCGGTAAATAATTAACTAATAGTTAATAAATGATCAAAATGAACGTAATATAAAGATAAAATATGAAATCAAATGTTCATCAAATAAAAAAGGGACCAAAATAATCTGAAACATCATTGATACTGGATTTACAAAATGTTCCTGAATCAAACTGAACACATGAAAATCTTACTATTGTGGCTTATTCACTATCTGTATCTCTCCTTTCTAAATCTGATGCATTGATAAAATCATGTTTTATGATCCATATTCTCTATAACTTTTAATACTTTTAAACTACTTGTATTTATGTACTTTTATTTTGGAGACATTAATCCTAAATCGTGTTCTGATTCACTTTAACCTTCATCCTAATATTAATCTGAACCAGAACTTTTTCCATATGGAAACACTGTTTGTTTGGTTTTTTTTACATAAACTTTTTATGTGTCCCATAAGCACTTCATCAACATGAGGGCACGAGAAATAACCTGAAATGTAACAGGATCTTTGTCAGGCCGCCACAAAAATCCACCGGAAACAGGAACGATCTTACGCAAAGGCAAATGTGCTCCCACACGGCGGCGCATTGACGGAGCCGGTTTCTGTTCATACTACCCCGACCCTGTTGCAAAGAAATTCTCCGCCAGGACAACAGGAGGCGCGTTCCTTACTTTTCCATCACTTCGTGCACTCCCCAACCTCCAACTCCAAAGTTCTAGCGATCTCCTTCCAGGAGTTGAAGCTGAGTTGTGCATCCTTGTACTCTTTCAGAGAGGAGTTGTACAAATGATCGTACTTCCTCACTTCTTCTGCGAGATGTTCCTCGATCTGCTGCGTGTCTTCAAGACTGTCAACACTCACGCTGTTTACAATTTTTAAGGGAAGTTACGTCGTGCCTGAAATGATGTTGTGTTGTTTGGTTGACCAATCGCAGACGTGCGTCATCCGACGCGGCAGTGGGAAAGTTAGAAAATAGAGCGTGACTCCAACCGACTGTCCGAGGCAGTTGTAGGGCCCATACGACGTCATATCATGGCGGTGCGTGTCTCCGACACGTCGGAGCTGCGTTAGTATGAATCCGGCTTAACATGACGATCTGCCTTGTTGTTGTTTAGTTGATGCTCTGGATTCATAGGTTAACTTAGACGTGGGACTATGACATCATAGTTTTCAAAAAGTTGCGTTTTGGCTGTCTACACGAAAACACAAGGGTGGCATTTCGATTATGATTTACTTTGGAACTACATAAAACGTGGAAGATCGTAAAAAACTGTTTTCATGTGGACGCAAGGCAGAAACTGTAAGACACTTAATGTATTCATGAAACCCCATTCCCGTGTGGATGGCACCTCAATCTGAACCTCCAGGGTATAAACACATGCATTAGATGCTGCCCCTTTGTCTGTTTGTAAAGCTGCTGTGATGTAAACGGTTTCAGGAATGCCAGAGATTCAAATGCATATTTCACTCAAGTAGGAGAACGCTGGCTCGTTACAGTCCTGACAAACATGTTTATGGTCTAGATAAGCTTGTGGTCGCTGACAGCAAATCTATGTCACTTCTTCTATAAATAAAATCCTGAGAACGTGTGAGTAAATGTGAATAATAAAGTCGAGTCAAAAAGAAAACAGGAGGAGCTTATTGCTGCAACACAATGCGGAGCTGAGTTTGAATAGATCCCCAAACATAGAGGGGGAACGTCCTCGTGTCTGAACTCACACAGAGACAAACAACACACACATCATGATTTATGAATCTCCTTTTACATTGAAATCATCGAAGTCTGTGCCTGCAGGGAGCTGCTTCAGCTCGTTCCTCTGTTGAGAGCCAGCACGTCGCTCACCTCAGCACACATCCTCATATAGACTGTTGGATCACACTCACACACTCAACTGAGTCACTTCCCCAAGGAAAGTCCGTGTCAAGCGTTTTAATTTACACTCATTTTAGTAAATGAACAGAAGAGACGTTTCTTTTAGATCTGGAAACAGTAATGAGTGAGATCACTTCAGCTGAAAAATGACTGGAGATTAGATTTAAAACTGACTGATTGTAAATGTTATTTTCTGAAATTCCCAATCTTAGATTTCCCTTCTTTGATTTGTTTTATGTTTGAAACATCTGGATGTCATCTGTTCCATCCGTCTCACACTTTATTGCTAGAGTGAGATCAGAATCAGATCAGCTGTGACACAAACTAAAACATGTTTATCTGAAGTATCGGACGTGGAAGGTCTGAATCCTGACAGGAGCACCAGCCTGCACTTAAAACATGCTGTAATAAATTCTGTACATGTCAGGGCTGTTTTTTTCTCTGAATTTCATTAGAAAAAAGGGTCAGCAGAAACTTACAAATATTTTGAGGATGAATCTGGCACCAGATTGGATATTTAAAACCAGCAAACTGAAACGGCACCAGAGAACCGAGTCTGAGACCACGTACGAAAGCCTGGATTTGTGTGTCATTTCTGCTGTCACATGAAAACTAAGTGAAACATAATATGATTTACTGTAAATTACACATACTGACATGCATGCATGGTTTAATTAGTGATGAAACTTATAGAGGCAATTTCTCACAAATTTCAAGTCTTTGTGGTTATTTCTTAAGTATTAACCAGTAAAATGAAACATTTTATATCTAAAAAACGTCAGGAAACACTGATTAACAGAACTTTTAATCTGAAAGAAAATTTGTCGGGGTTTGGCTTTAACTCATTAAAATTCATTATGCGAATTTGCTGGACTCAGATTGGCTTACAAACTAGCCTATGAGAGCAAGGTATACTGTTTCCTGCCCTGCTGTGCATGGCAACAGTGCACCGAGTCTCTTCTGGTTTGATATGTGTCTATGCTACAGCTTTTAGCAGCAGCATGCTAGGCGTGGTTTCAACTGCGGGAGCTGATGAATACTAACGAACAAAGGAGTTGTGACGAAACAGATACAGGCTGTTTGAACTCGGGAGAACTTGGGTTTTATCACCACCTGCGTAGTTTGAGAGATAAAAACTGAAAGAGAAGTTGTTGACCTGTTTTAACACCCACTATGAAGGTAAGAACACCTGTGGAGCTAAAATATTCAACAGAAACCTCAGAAAAACTGTTTTTAATGGAAGGGCCTCTTCAAGGAAAATAGGAAACTATCCTCTCAGGAATAGCTGTTTACCTGTTTTTACCTGTCAGAATTTAATAAATCTGTAACAGAATTTGTTTGTTTATTCTTGATTTAAGTGATAATTGTTAGTTATATTTTTGTTAGTCCCTCAGTTTTACTTGCCTTCATTTAACTACTCACACCTGCTTCTCATCGTTAATCAGCACTGCTGCTGTCTCACTGCAATCACCCCTCCCTGTATAAAAACTCCTCAGATTGTTTTTTTTACCAGCTCTTAGTACCACTTCTGTTTTCTGCTGTAATATATAACCTGTTGACTTTTGTTTCAACTTGTGTTCCTTGTACTTTGCTGCATTTCCAGCGCTTTCATTTCATAAACTTAGAAGCTTCACTGTGTTCGACTTAGTAGAAACCAAATTTTGGGCCCTTTAAACGAACACCACCTGAAAACATTCAACATAAAGAGTCTCTAGTTGTATTTGTTGTTGGTGATATGTATTTAGGCTTCTCTTTCTTGCAGTATATTTCCTCCAATCCGTAAATTCATTTCAACACCAGATTTTGTTTTCATCTTGTTTTAGAAAATATGCTGCTCTGTTGATATATTTAAACTATTTATTCGGGCTGCTGATGCCAGTCTGTTATTTTCTGTACCGGCTTGTTCCTGTTCAGGGATCTAGTGTTTATCTCCAGCAGACATTGGGTGAGAGGCGGGGTTACACCTGGACAGGTCACCTGTCCATTACAGGGCCACATATAGACAAACAACCACTCACACCTAGAGACAGATTAGATTTGCCAGTGATGCATGTTTTTGGTCTGTAGGAGGAAACCGGAGTCCCCGGAGAAAACCTGGCTATGCACGAGGAGAACATGCAAACTACATTCAGAAAGATCCTAGCCTGTTTTTGAACCCGTGACCTTGTAACTACAAGGCAGCAGTGCTACCTACTGCACCACCTTGCAGTCTTCTGTTAATACCACATTCAATAGATAAATTAAATCTAGTTTGATATTAAAAAACATTTTATTAAACCACAAATTTCTACTGGAATTAACTACTATGAAAGCAGCACGTCTTGTACCTTCTGTAAGCAAGTGGGTTTTAGAAGCCTGAGCCGGGACCCTGCAGTGAGTCGATAAACATTCAAGTCCAGAGATCCAGTTTCCAACAGCATATTAGGATATAGGTAGTTTATGAAGAGTGTGTTTCTATCAGGTGTTTATTTGCATTTTTCACACTATGTTTGTCATTTATTAATCATCATTGTTGGGCATCAGTTCAGGAGTCATTACACTACACATTTCTATAGAGTGTGTTTTATAAAGGTGTATATTATAAAATAGTTTTTTTTTTAAATCACCAAAATTAATTATTCATTTTTTGTCCTTGAAACGCTTTCCCTCAAAGGAAGTTGAGGTTTGTATGAATATTTTTTCTGTTTCTGTAATTAAAGCTGATTTTTGTAACATACTTAATATTTATCGTAAAATATAATGTGAACAATATCTGAATGACTTTATTAATTCATTTATTTATTTTTTCAGGAGCCGGGAACATGGAGTCCAACCAAACCTTTTGATCAAGGTGAGTGTGAAGGAGACAGTAAAGACAGGTGGGGTGTGTGTGTGTGTGTGTGTGTGTGTGTGTGTGTGTGTGTGTGTGTGTGTGTGTGTGTGTGTGTGTGTGTGTGTGTGAGAGTGAGAGTCATTCGGGAACGAAATTTAGTGTGACTAAAGCGAGATACAGATATATGTTGGTAAAGTTACAGCTTCTTACTGTTGTCACGGCTACACATTGATTCCACACAGCTTTAAAGTCCATGTAAGGAGCCATTAATGTCACTTCTTATTTAAAATAAAAATGAATTCAACAAAAGTTTTCTTGCTGGACTTGGAAAAGAACATTTATAAATTAGTATTAAGAATCCAAATACACTCTTATGCCATGAATATAATCAGGAATTTGGGGAAGATTTAAATTCTAAGTGACTCAAAAACAAAGAAAAAAGTCTTTTGCAAAAAGTCTGGAAATAATTTGACCTCCTTAAAACAACAGTGACCTTCATCTGTGATGTATACCAAACATAATCCTTGTTACTTAGTATCAGTTTGTGTTCATGATGTAGTCAAACAAAGATCACAGCCTCACACACTGTTCTGTGATGGTTTTTTTTGTTATAAATTTGTTGAAACTTGTATCTTTAACTCCAGAACTTTCTTTCATTTCTAACTTTACCAACCAGCTAAAAAAAGCAGGAGGATTTACTTTTCTTTGATCATCTCATTTCTATTTGTATTACAGACAGCGATAATCTCTTACACTCATCCAGTCACACCAGGACATGAACGCATCCTCTCACTTCTCTTCGTATTTCGAACACACACAGACGGAGAGAGAGAGAGAGAGAGAGAGAGAGAGAGAGAGATAGACGTCAGGGAAACAATAGCATTAGATGGTACGTTGGAGGATGGAGGCAGGATAATCTGCCAAAGCTGCTCAGAGATTACAGTAAGGTTCTTTAGAGCAGAGGTCGTTTACTAGCTGTTCCACGAACAGCCGAGGGCTTTTGATCCCACTCGTAGGTGTCCTGCTGAAGGCTGACGCTGGATCAGAAACACCTCGATTATCTGGACCAGCAAAGATTCTACCATCTGCCCAAGTCAAAGTCAGCCTTAAAAACCACACACCCCTCTGAGCTGCGGGAGCTGACTCAAGGTCAGTTTGAGGATCTCTGCGAGTACGCACATGAGCATGATGCTCAGCACTGTAGCCTCTAAAACCAGTTCCATCTGTTTTTAGCTCTGAGAATACTTAACGGTATTACAGCTCTGAGTGCAGCGTGACAGCGAGAGTCAGCAGCGATACGAACACAACTCTGCTGCCATCTTCAACCAAAGCTGCAGAGAAAGCACCTGGTTTAACACAGAAGATTCCTATTTAAAGCTGTTGTTTAGGAACACCTCAGGGTTTTGTTGTGGTTCTCACAAACACACTCACACAGACGGAGTAAATACACTTTGCAAAGTCCCTTTAAATCTTTATCCTGTGTTTTCAGGTCTTGATCCAGCCAAAGACCCCTGTCTGAAGATCAAATGCAGTCGACACAAGGTGTGTGTGGCCGAGGATTACAAGACTGCCACCTGTGTCAGCCAGAGACGAGTTAGGTAAGGACACACACACACACACACGTTCTCCCTGTAAGCAGGCCTGTCTTTAATGCAACATTGCATTCAGGTTTTTGTCATTTGTTTTTAGACAAATTCATACATAAAACACAAATTACAGTGACTGAGATGTTGCTGTTGTTCCTTTTTATTTTGTTTTTTTCATTTCTTCATCATGAAGTACATGAAGCAACAACGTTAGATAAATCATTGTTGTGTTTTGGGATTTACAGTCAGACTCTTAGTTTTCCAGCTTGCTTGTGTCACACTGCAACTTGGTCCAGTTACCCGAACACTGGCACTAACTTACAACAAGTCCTGCCAATTGATATGAATGGGCTTTGTATGTATTGTGAGTGTGTGTGTGTGTGTGTGTGTGTGTGTGTGTGTGTGGGTTTGTATTTCTGACCTCCTGAGGACCAGTTTCCTGACTTTTACTATCTTTCTGGGGTCCGAGGGTTCTTATGGGGACCGAAGCCTGGTCCCCATGAGGGGGACTCCCCTTTTTAGGGTTAGGGGTTAGGTTTATAGGTATGGTGTGAATAGAGTTTTAGTTAGTCTTAGGGTTAGTTATAGATCAGTGATGGTTAAGGTTAGGAAAAGGGTTTGGGTTAGGTATAAATCTAGTTACTAAAATCAATGGAAGTCAATGGACGGTCCCCATAAGGATAACAAAACAAACTTGTGTGTGGGTGTGTGTGTGTGTGTGGGACGCCTGAGACTGGACCGAGGACAGTAACACCAAACTGACCTCATTTCCCATTCTTAGTAGCAGCACAATTCCCACTACACGGTGCAAAGCAAATAAAATAATAATAATAATCGCAGATAAATCCTAAATCCTTGTCTCATTTCTAAAATTGATGAAAGAATTACAACAGAGAAACAAAAAGCTTGCTGTGTGCTCCAAAGAGACTTTGTCAGATTATCCTTGACGGGACACGTTCAGTGTTCACAGCCAGTCGGATGTTTAGCATGTGGAAGTGAAAGTTTTCTGAAATCTTCTTTTTACAGTTTTAAAGAACCCAGTTTGTACCAGAGTCCCAGATCCAAGTGCAAACCGTGTCCTGTGGTTCATCCCTCACCTGTCTGTGGAACTGATGGTCACACTTACTCCACTAAGGTACCAAACGCTGCTGACGCAAACACACGGAAGCCAAAACATCGATAGTTAACGTAGTTTTCAGAGTTTTGGGGGTAATCAAATCTCAGTTGACTGATATAATATATCTCATTGTTTTTTTATTTATTTACCATTTTGATTTATTCAATCTGATGATTTTATACACTGACAGTGAAGCTCATAAACCTTAAACATATAGTTTGTTTTTAACACACAACTCTTAAAGTATTTAAATAAAAACACTGAACAACAGCTCAGGGAGGAATTACATGAATTCTCCGCTGAATATTTGCTTATTTTGACCCTATAAATTGACCACTTGCACCTTTAAAGGTTATTCACTTTTCTCTCTCATGAATTTACAACTTTCCAATTGTATTTTCTCACAAATTCGAGGTTTAGTAGCATCAATAAAAATATATATATATTTTTTTTTTCCTGGTAAATTTAAGATTGTAGTCATGAAAGTTTAAGATTAACAAATCAGAGGAAGCCCCAGTTTTATTTGTGGTAAATTCATTCAAGGATGGAAAAATACTAGCAAATTAAAGGTTTGCCTACATCAGGGAAAATAAATATATGTTACCAGTGTCAGAATATCTGAGATTTTTCTTGGAACTTTCCTTCTCTGTTTATTTTTATCTTTAGTAGATTAAATAAATCACAGTAGAAAAGCTCTCGGAGAGCCTCCTGTATGTTTTATCGAGCACCCAAACATTTTTTGTAGAGTTACATGCAGACATGTTAAAATCAGCTCTATCTCACAATGATGAACAATACTTCAAACAAATCCTGAATCCAGGTGGGGATCCAGATTCCTCCAAAATCTACTCATTTCTTTTTTAAACCATTTCTAACCTTTCAAGTAAATTTCATCAGAATCCATCGAGAACATATAAAACAAACCCTGATGAAAACACCACCTTCCCTGGTGGAGGTGACTCATAAGGATGATCAAGCTGATGAATGGATTAAACAAAAATAAATTCATAAATAGGACGATCATGGCAGAAAAAAGGAAAGCAACAGGAAGAGTGATTCTAATCATTTAGAAAGGGAATCTAAAGAAATGCTGTGCAGAAATCCAAGCGATTGGGATGATTCTAGTAAACTTTTTATTTTCTAGACATGGTGTGTATTTCATCTGTAACAAGCCTTCTTCCTCCTTCTGTATCTTTTTTGTCATTTTTCCTGTAACACACGCTGATTCTGCTGTTTCTGGCTCCTGATCAGTGTAAGCTGGACTACCAGGCCTGCATCACAGGAAAGAAGATTACTGTCAAGTGTCCCGGCATGTGTCCTTGTCCCTCTCAACCTGAACAGGCCTCTTCAGAGAAGAGAGGTATTTGTTCCTGAAAACACAAACTACCTGGATGGTTTCAGAAACGACACGTTTCTCTTTTATTTTAGGTTTATAATGAAACTTTTCATAACTGAACGGAGTGGGAAGCTTCTGCTGAAGTGAAGCTCCACAGCTTTTGATGTAAAGCGTCTGTGTCCTCATCATTAATCGTTCTTATTCCTCAGTGTGCAGCGAGCTGGATCTGAAGGAGGTGGTGAGTCGCCTGAGAGACTGGTTCAGAGTGCTGCACGAGAACGGCAGCCACAAGAGAGTCAAGATCCAAAAGCCAGAAAAGAACAGTGAGTCACATGGTTTCTCGCTGCATGACCATATTCACCATTAGACACACCGTTCTCACCACACCTGCTTTCCTGTTTAAACTGACCTTCAGAGTTCGAAGTCGGGGCATCGGCCATTTGCAAGGACCCTCTGGGCTGGATGTTCTCCCGGCTGGACACCAACTTTGACCTGCAGCTGGACCAGTCAGAGATCAAGAGCCTGTACCAGGACAGGAACGAGCCGTGTTCCGACGCTTTCTTCAAATCCTGCGATACGCATCCAGACAAGGTTATAACCAGCTCTGAGTGGTGCACAGGCTTCCAGAGATATACAGGTAGGTTATCTAGGACAAGATCCAGATCTGGTTTCAGTTATTACATCGTAATCATTTGCATCAGATACATATGAACTTCTAAAAATACAATTAAAGCCAATCTTTCTAATGTCTGAGAAAATCCTAACCCTAACCCAATAAAAGAACATTATTCATGATGAGCTGATCACTGCACCAACAGCAGGATAATAAAAATCCTTACCAAGACAAAAAGTACCAAAAAACAAAGCAAAGATTCAGATGCACAGATGTCCCCAAAACAAGCAGAGATCTGCAGTTTGTTACCAACGTCTCTCTCTCCATTTCAGATTCTCCATGCAAAGCAGAGCTGTCCAGTACCAACAAAAAGTTAGCTGGGAAGAAGTTACTGGGTAAGAACAGAGTTCACAACAACACACGGATCTTTGAGTTTCTCTGAGTCACCGCGTGTCTCTGCACCTGTAGGTCAGTACCTGCCGTCCTGCGATGAGGAGGGTTACTACAGGTCCCATCAGTGTCACAGCAGCAGTGGTCAGTGCTGGTGTGTGGATCGCTATGGCAACGAGGTGGCGGGTTCACGCACACATGGTCCTGCAGACTGCGGTATGCAAAGGAGTGTCATGTTTCAGTGAAACCCAGAGCTTAAAGTTTACTGCTTGAATTTTACAGTCAAAAGCCAGTAACAGGTTTCATCCAGGACTGAAGAGAAAATAAAAGCAGACTTTTATTCTGAAATTGAAGATATTGTCAAAAGTATTTTGTAGTTTTGAAAGTTTGTTGCTAGATGGTAAAAAAAATACCGGTAGGTGATTAAAACCGTAATGTGGCGGCAGCAGCTCAGGAGGTAAAGCGGATCGGCTGGTAACGGGAGGGTCACCGGTTCGAATCCCTGCTCCATCCTCAAAAGATAGTATTACCGTTGTGTCCTTGGGCAAAACCCTTCACCTGCCTGTTTGGTGGTGGTCAGAGGGTCCAGTGGCGCCTTGCCCCTGTCAGTGTGTAGTTGATCACTAAAAAACGTGCGTGTGTGAATGGGTGAATGACAAACTGGAGTGTGAAGCGCTTTGGGAGTCAACTTAAAAATGCAACATTCAAAAACACAGTTTACCATTTTTAAGAATTTGTTTGCTGGTAAATAAGTAAATTTAGATGCAAATCATTCTGAAGTTTTTGTTGCTGTTTGGGGGAAATTTCCTTTTTAAGACTCACAATGAAGTTCCTGGTGTAAATAGAAACATGGAGGAGTTAATAATAATTAGTAATAATGACATTAATGATATTAGTTTAGTTGCAGAATTCTAAAACTCACCAGTCCATATTACTTATTTGAATGTGAAGCATTTTGGGGAATCTGTTGGCAGAATCAGGAATGTTGAGCTTGTAAAAAAACGAATTGTTTTTTCTATTCGTGCTTTTATTTTTTGATTTTGACACAAATTCATGTTGACAATATCATGAATTTCTTTTCCACAAAATAACTTGTTGCCCTAAAATTGACCAACTAACATATCAAAACCCTGAATGCAACACACAGCATGTCATATAATATATCATATTATTATTTTAATGCTTATAATAATACTGAGTGTGTGTTTCATTGGTTTGTTCTTTGTAGGCGTGATTCTGGAGTCTTCTGGGGATCTTGGCAGTGGAGATTCACTCTTCACTGATGATGATGAAGATTCATTTGTCCCCAGTGACCAGGCAGGTATGGACGACGAGGACGATGAAGAGGAAGATGACGATGATGACAATGTGGAATATCTTTCCTAATTTAACCAAAAAAAGGAAAGAAAATTCCCAGAAAATTACAAAAAAAAAACATATATATATATATAAAACTGTACATTTGGTCAAACGCACGTTTCTAGGTGACTCCCCGGGCAGATTGTTCGTCATACTAACAGCCTCTGGACTATTTTCTGTGCACCGTCTCTTCATCAGTTAAGGAAAAATAATTCTGTAGTTTTTAAAGTTTTTCTTCCTGCTTAAGTAGTAAATAATACTTGTGTGTGAACCAACAAGAGTTAATTGACAACAAGTCGATCTGTTGGAACTTGGTCACTTGTGCAAAGATGTTTCCTTCCACTGGACGGTCCTCGTCTCATAGTGTCTCGTGTCCTCGTACAGCAAGATATGATGCCTCGGGCACAATGTTCAAGACTCCCCCCCCCCCCTCCTTTTATTCTTATCAAGTGTTCCCATGTATAGGTGGGATGTTGCTGATGTAGATAAGAGAATAATCGCTCTCTATAGGTTTCTTTTGATCTCGATCTTTAACTGTGACTGTAACTTTGTGGAAAAACATGATAAGGCTTTAGACGAGCTTCATCAGAAGAAATTAAATGAAACAAAACAATTTTTTTAAAAAAAAGGTAAGTTGGAGGATAATCAGCTGTTTTCAGTGAGATCCAGTCAAACCATCACAGGCTCGGTGAGGGAAGATAAATTAATACTGTTTGGCTTTTGATATTTCGGTGCCCGGGGGGTGTGTGTGTGGTGGGAGGGAGGTGGGTGGGGGTATTGTTATCTATTTTTCTAATCCACTGTAAGATGAATACAGAAGATGAAACAGATTTGTCTTAGCATGTCTAATACCGCGTGATGTTGTTTCGGTCTGTAGAATCAGAGGCCAAATCTTTGAAGAACTTTAAAAAGCTTGAGGTTGAAAATAATTAAAAAAAAAAAAAAAAGATCTCCTCACATGTGTGTGTACAGATGAAACTACACTTCTACAGGTCAGGGTGCTCACAGGAAACATCAGAGTAGATTGTAGATGTTTTTTTTTTTTATATATTTGCAGATGTGATTTTAGCACACAGCTTAATGGGGAAAGAAAATCTCTTACACATTAAAAAAAAATAAAAAAAACAGAGCCATGCATACCTGTTGAAATGACTGAGTTGGGGGGGTTTAAGGGGAAGGTGTGCCTTTTACTGGTGAAGATAGGTGGTGGTAGAAGAAGAAGCATGCTTACAGGATGATTTGAACTTGCTTTGATGCTGAATAAGAGGTGTGATGGTGTCATGCTTTACATCTTTACATAGGATCGCTAGAATGTAGAGAAGCACACAGTTTCTTAGCAGTTAAGGCATCTAAAACACTTCAACTTTGCTGGATATGAAACGTTTTCTATAGATTCGACACTAGAGAGGAAGACGATCATCTGGTTTGCTTTCAGTAGCTTGATCTTATCTGCTGTAACTATTTATAATGTGAATCCTGCCAGGATCTGATCACCTTTATGCAGACCTGGGATCAGCTCTGCTTCTCTCTTTAATTTGCAGTCATTTTTAATATCTTTTCTGAAAATTCCATGTCATGATAAGTGCCATCGAAGTGTGTATCCCCCTCCCCTCTCGTCCCGTCTAACTTTAAATTTAAATTTGTTAAAAACTGGAAAACGTCTCATAGTGTTTCTTGATTGTGGTGACGTGCAAATCATTTTTGATGACCTTGCACTCTAAAGCCGCTCTCAGCCAACTTCACACACTGTCGTCACAGCTCGGATAAGATTAGATTATGATACAGATGCATTTTTTACAGTGTATAATGTATAATTTGCTGAAATAAAAGCTATATTGACCAAAAGCTGTTATTTCAGACGACTCTTCACTTTGACACACATAGACATGGCAAACTGATCTTGTGACTGTGTTTCAGTTCTGTACTGAAAAGTTTACGTTCCTCTTTTGTTGGCCAATATTTAGAAGAGGACACACTACAGCCGTCTGAGCTGTCAAGGTAAAGGTTTTTTTTATTTCGTGAGAATGTGGGAAGTGAGAAAACACACATCTTATTATTTTCTAGAACTGTATCATGCAAAGCGTCTGTTGAGGAATACAGACAAACACAAAATTTCTGTTACCCTTCTGTTAAAGAAACCCACACTAGTGTCTAAAATGAATTAAAACTGATAATAATAATAATTTTAAATTCATAAAAATCAATGAAAGTCAGTCAGGGGTGTTAAATTTTGGTTTAACAGAATCACTTAAAACAAACACCTTATGAAAAGTGTCCTAGACAAAAGTACCCTTTTAAAAGGTCAGGAAATCATTTGACTATAGGAACACAGTAAACCGAGGTGTTTCCTGTAATTAGAAATCCAGGTGTCTTACGTCTTCTAACCAATCACTCCTATTTAAAGAGGCATCACTGTGCTGTTTGGTATCGTGTTGTGCACCACACTGAACATAGACCACAGAAAGCTAAGAAAACAATGTTGTAATAAAAAAGTGTAGATCATCTCGAAGCAGCTTGATGGTCTTGTGACTACACTTGCACATGCTATTCAGAAGTTTAGGAACACAACATAAGCACACTGTGCCTACAGGAGAGCATGGAGGAAACTCTGGTTTAAGCAGACAGAGCAATAGCCTCCAGGCCAGCAGGGGGCCTCCAACAGCATTTCAACATAAAACAGGCTGATCTAACTTTCATTAGCTGGTGTGTTCACACCAAACACGTTTGAAGCGACCAGAGCTTCTGGTTTACATGTAAAGTCAATGTAGAAATGTGATCAGAGGTCCCACGATGCTTTAGAAGCAGATTTGCATGGTGAAAACCAATTTGTTTGAGGTGTGACCGAAAATATGTGCTGCTTTTATGTGGTAAATTTTGTGGTAACAATCTGATGCTGAAGTTGGAGATATTTGAACTCTGGAGTCAAGTCACGCTGTGTCAACCAATCAGAAGCCTGGTTCACAGGGGCAGGTCCAGCCAAAGCCATGGAGGAACAATTGATAAATGCTGTGGATAATCACCCAGAACTATATGATATCAGCTGTTTTCTATACGGAGACAGGAATATAAGTGGAGGAATATAAGTGAAGAGATCAGGCAACCTGGTAAGTTCATTTCACTTTTGAAAATTTTGACTAACCCAGCAAGCCCGCCTGCTGCTTTGCTCTCCACAATACATAGAGAAGGGAGACTCTCTCTTCAAACGCTAGATTGACAGCTGCCATTTTGCAAAAATACCGTCTGGCACTACTTCCTCCCACAAGTTGCATATTTCCGCTTCACGTGTGTAAAAATTGCATATTTTGAAGCGTGACCAGTTCGCTTTGGACACGCTTTGAGGTGCGAATGTGCACTTTTTGGTCGCTTCAAAAGCGTTTGGTGTGAACGCGCCATAAACATACTAAACAAACTAAACAGTTTTAAAATGATGTTAACAGAGTGATAATTTAACAATAATTTATCAATCTTTGTTGCTCGTGTATGAGGTTTGTTATTTTTCATGCACACTGTGAAATTGCATTTTCTCTTTTGGTTACTTGAACACAATAAAGGTTATTAAAGGACCTATCAGCTCTCACACACCTGGAATTCCCTCCTGAAGACACAAGCTGCAAAGTTGATGTTTATATCTGTTCATTATCTTCTGAAACATTTAACACACATATTTAGCTTATCAAATTTTTACATTTGACATTTATGGGAATTTCAAACAAATCTGAAAAAAATTGGCAAGATATATTTTCTCTCAGATTAATCCCATCTGGAACCTGTGTGGAACCTTCCTGGAACATGTCTAGACCCGGTCCAATGGGAGTGCTACCACTCAGTTCCCAAACAATAAACCTTTTTAAATGTCATCTGAGTCTTTGTGTGCATTCGAGTCCAGCCATAACAGAAACAGGACATTCTGCAGAATAAGCAAATCAACATGGTGGAGGGTTTGAGTACCCTTATTATCCTGGGGCAAGGATGTCTGTAACAACCCTAGTAGGGTTTCCCATGATTCATTAGCCTTAGGGGAGGTCAGACTAAGAGTAGTTCATAGATCTTGGTGAGGAAAAACCACCGTAGGAAGGAAGCCTTGTTGGGAATAGGAACATCAGGATAACCTGCTAATCCCAGCCTGGGTGGAGGAGCTCATCAGCAAGCACCTGGTGATCTTGCCTCGGCTTTGGTGGAAAATCCAAGCTCGTAAGTCCTTGAGATGGACTTACGGTGATCTGAGGAAGCAAGCGTGAGGCATAGTCAGGACAGGCAGGCTTGTAACTCATACACTGAAAATCCAGATACAATTCCAAAACAATGAGTCTGAAGCAAAGACTTTACTGACTTGAGGCAGCTGGAGTAGTTTGCTCACAAGTATTTGGTCAAAATACCCATCAGCAGGTGCAGAAGACTCGCTGAGAGCTAAAGTCTCAACAGATCATGAAAAAAGAAACTTTAGGAACCATCATATTTGTCCAGGCCAGTTTCATTGTTTTTTTTATTATTATTCTGTTAAAGTTAATCAACCAATTAGTTGATTATCAGTAAATTTGTATTATTACTTTTGTCAGTTTTAAGTTGTAACCATAGTAGGTTTTTTACCCTACATCTGGATAAAGAGAAATAATGAAAGGATTTATGACAAAGTAGCAACAAACTGCTTTGCTTTTATACATGTATGAACATTACTGCATTATTTTAAAAAAAGTGAATTTTTAATATCATAAAGCACGCACCCCTTGAACGTGTATTAAATGCAACTATAAAGCTAACAAGACGATTCTTGGGTTTCATGTGTGAGAAGAGTGTGTACAAGTGTTTTTTATAGGAACTCACACCAGATAAATATGAGAAAGTCTCAGAAAAAACATTTATTTTTTACACATTCTTTCTGCTTATATGTGCTGACCGCAGCAATATAAGGAGATACCGTCTCTGTGGCTCATACCCAAACACTGAAGCAAGCTGCTGCAGACAGTTCAACAACAATAAAATGGGATCTGCCTGCGAATGAGGGAGACAGGCTGACTGAGAGCTGACGGGAAATGCCTCAAATTGCAGGAAGCACTTTTGATGTCCTGCCATCAGGTTTCTTGGATAAGCCACGGCGTGCGATGAAAGAGCTTTTATCACTTCAGCTTTCTAGTGAATAATGAGCTTCATTTGTTCCATGAAAATTTGCCACCTAGACAAGAATGTAAACCTTCTGTCTGGACGGGGAATTACAGGGCAAGTAAAAACAGCAGGAGCACAAGTTCTTTTATTTCTGCACCCGTCTCACTTCACTTTTTATTTTTGTAAATTTATAGTGAACTGAAAGAAATGTGGACTTTTGTAAAGCTGCTGAAAACACGAAGTCAGACGGTGATGTCAGTGCTGTCATCACACACACTCACGAAAGGTTGTTCAAATTATTATCAAGCTACCTCAGGTCTGTAGAGTTTATGTCAAAAGACACTGTTTCATTTTGTTTTTGTTTTTGTTCCCCACGCAGTCAAGACATGAAACAGTATAAAAACAAACATCTTCAATAGTACCTGACCACATCACCAGGTACAGGCGTTATCATCTTTCACAGACCAGGGAGCATTTACACTGGATGAGGGACCAGCAAGCCTCAGCAATTCACGCTGAGTAGAAATGATGCCGCCACTGATGTTGGAGACGTCAAGAAGGACGCTATGCATCAGTCACCATTGTCACCAGACGAGCCTTGCAGGTGTTACAGTGTGGGCAGGTGTGTCTAATCGATACAGAACTGTCCTAGTGACAAGCCCAAACTACCTGATAACATCATGAATCCAGTCATGTGTCCCTGCAAGAACAACACAGGCCTAATTTCATCTTCACAGACCACAATGTTCCAGCTCATCAATGTTTTATCATCAGGGAATAATTAGGGAACAGCTGCTAGAGACTGAGGAACCTTAAATGGAGTGATCTGCACTTTCCTAAGACCTGAATCCCATAGAAAACCTATTGGATCAGCTGAGTCACCGTACAGAGGTCAGACAGACACTCTGGACCCCCAGAACCTCAATGACCAGAGGGCCACTTTCAAGAAGAATGAGATACCATACCTCAACAGACAACAAGTCGACTTGTTATTGATGCTCAAGGTCACATGATTCATTATTTAGCCACCAATGTTTTAGTTGTGGTTTACTCACCATGTTGTTGACTTTCGTGTCAACAAATTGTTTGAGATGAGGAACTCACCATCAAATATTACAAACCTTTTTGTGAGTAGTGTAAATAAATGAAAACATTTTACGATTTATATATTAGAGAGTCTCTTATAATGAGACGTGTTCATGGGAGCTACACTTTAAAATCAGACGCTGTGACTAACTCCATCTAATAAAATAATAGATCAAACTAAAGCTACTTATTCAAAAGAAACGTATTGAATCAGTAACACATCAACATCTGTCTGTTTTAATGTAAAATAACAGAATTGCAATTATTCGTTATAAATAGTTTAAAACTACTTGTTTTGTCAGGCAGTCAGATCTGTACCGTCCTTCCTTCCTGTCTAGTTTTCTGTAAAACAGCTGGCTGTGACTTACCGCCTGCCTGTCCAGCTGTTTATTCTCTGATTCCTCTTGTTTTATGGTGGACAGCAGCAGTGGGCACTCATCACTTTCTCATTAATAACAACTAACTGGTTCATGGTTTGAATCTTGGCTGCTGAACAAACCGAAAGGGAAGAGGTTGGAACTGATAGATTGAAAAAAAAGCTCTGATGGGAAACATGTAAATGAGCCCCTCTTTTAATCTGCTGTTGTAATTTAAGACCTTTAGATTTGCTTTGAGTTTCTGACATTCAGTCAAGTTCAACAGCAGAAACATAGAATCAGACAGATGGTGATTTGCTGCCCCCGAGTGGTTGAACTCAAACTCATTTAAAGAGGCCATTTCATTCAAATTTCAGGACTTTGTGGTTATTTCTTAAGTATTAACCAGTAATATGAAACATTTTATATCTAAAAACATCAGGAAGCACTGATTAACAGACCTTTCAATCTGTCTGCATTAAAATTCGGGTGGTTCCAGCTCGTTCCGTCAGGCTTCGTCAGCAGCTTGTTCATATTCATTATTCGAATTTCCTGAACTCAGATTGGCTAACAAACTAGCCTATGAGAGCAAGGTATACTGTTTCCTGCCCCGCTGCACATGGCAACACCAGACGTTCTCTCTTCCTGTGTGCTTCGTCTTATACTACAGCTTTTAGCCAGCAACATGCTAGGCGTGGTTTCAACTGTGGGAGCTGATGAATACTAATGAACAAAGGAGTTGTGACGAAACAAATACAGGCTGTTCAGACTCGGGTTTTATCACCATTATGCGTAGTTTGAGAGATTAAAATTGAAAGAGAAGTTGATGACCGGTTTTCACACCCACTATGAAGGTAAGAACACCTGTGGAACTAAAATATTCAACAGAAACCTCAGAAAAACAGTTTTCAATGGAAGGGCCTCTTTAAAGTTTTTAAAATGATTCTGAATCTCTTTATTTTCAAAATCAAAAAACATTTTTCTGTAATATGACTCTGTTTCCTTCTTTAAAGGCCTCGTTTCTAAGACACTGTAATCTTTAAACATCTAATCAATGTGCAGTTGAATAGATATGAATCATTCCAGCTGCTTCACAACCTCCTGATGCACCTTTCCTCATTAATACAGCATGTAAATCACAGACACGATTAAACTAGCTTACGCTAGCACCTTGGTTAATCAGGTACTATAGCATCTATGCTAATAATTGAGTTTATTCCAATCAACCAGATTATACAAATCAGCCAGTTTATCATATTATAGTAACCTATGATGTTGAAATATCAATGCTATATTTTTGTTATACAAGCAGCAAAATAAATAAATAAATAAAAAGGTGTGTCCTCAAGTCCAATGCGGGAGCCCTGAGTTGCCCCACTTCAGTGACCTGCTGCAGCTACGTGTTAGCTAACTGCTAATAAAAACGTTTCCACACAGAACCTGGTTCTCACGTGTTGGGAAACCCTCTATGGCAAGCAAATAAGGTATATAATTACCACATATCCCCGGGGCTTCCAGCTGCTTGACCTGCAGACTCCACAGTACCAGCCTCACTGTACTGGACTATTTATGGTATTGGGCAACCCAAAATGGTGCTCGCTGCTCTGCCAGCTATTGGCTGGTAGATGTAGAATTTTTTTGCTGAGCTTAAGTACGGTTTTAGTAAGGATTGTACGCAAAGTTTTATAAATGAGACCCCAGATCTTTAAATGGGGGAAATAAATACCTCTCTACATAGACACATGGCACAACTCAGGAGAACCAGTTCATCAGCTCAAGATTCAGCTCTTCACTTTAAAGATAGAGGACAGTTTGTTATGCACATTTTGGACAGAGAAGACAGATAGTTTGAAAGAGGAGTGAATGAAGTCCTAAATGTTAAAAGGGAAAAAAAAACACACTTAAGGAGTGGTCTCAGTTTTCACTTCCAAAAGCAGTTTCAAAACGTGTTCCACGTTATCAAAACTCTGACAGTTTACTACATCACCTCACATAAACAAGTCTCAGGGAACAGTTATTAGATGACTATCATAAGGGACGGATAATGAGCCAACTCATACTGTGGTCGTAACAACTTATCAGAACTCCCTAACCATGATTAGAACTGATGAAGCCTCTTGGATAAAAGGTGAAACATGTTTAAGAGATGAAAAAAAGTTCATTTAACCCTTTTGTAAAACATTTTCATTTGTGCACTTAGCCTTCACTACATTTTCAAAGGGAATTCAACTTGTCTGGTGTCTCCCTGTCTTACAGGCCTGATCAAAGACTAACAAACCTTATGTCCTCTCTCAGATACATCCTCATGTCTGCCTGCAAACTGAAGTTAGCAAGGAAGAATTGATTTTCTCTTCCAAGATTTAACTGCATTTGACTACATGGAACATTTTTCCAACAGGTCTCACCCTATTCCCCTGAAAACACGCCCCTCTGAGGTCTTGGCCAAGGAAGTCTTCCGACTCCATGGATTACCTGCTGATATCGTCTCCACCAAGGACCTCAGACACAAACAGAGCAGGCAAACCTGGAAGTCGAGACCAAACTGAAAGCACTGTGTGCCCAATAACCTACATCATGGTCTAATAGTGTGTTCCAGTCGTGCTGGGAATTCCGAGATAAGTTGGCCGAAAGTGATGCAATGAACTCCGAATTCCGAGCTGTGAGCTCGGAGGTTTCAGAGGACCCCAAGATCCCACATTTAAACATGGCTGCATCCGGTACTATATCAGTACTACTTGTCATCTTTATTTTTTCCTCATTAAACATTTCATTCTGTTTGCTATGTAAGTATCACTGAGTAGTTAGTATTGTTGTTACAGATAATTACGTAATTACGTTGTTGCATAGCTGAAAATAAACAGGAAAACTTACGAACTTTGCAGCCAAAATATACTGGTCTTCATGGTTTTTACTGTAGATGCTAAGAATACTTGGTTATAAGTTCTTTGTACTGAGATAGAGCAACAACACGCAGCTTTGCTAATGGCATCCATTTATTCAGAGTTGTTTTTCCGAGTGGTCCGCTGAAACGCAAAACGAGCTCCATGTTGGAAATTCCAAGCTTCAAGGACAACTGGAAGACACCATAAGACCCTGGCCTGTGTTGAACATCTTAGGAATTCACACTTGTCCAACACAGCAGGCTTGTTGCAGTTCTAGTTGATTATCAACCATCACTGTTCTCACTCCAGGAAGGAGAAGCCAGCGTCCTCTCTGCCCATGTCTCTGCTTTGCATTGCTACAGGACCTGGCATAAGATCTGGTCTCTTGCCGATCTATGCTGTCTATTCCAGGTTGGTACCCAAAACTCTCAGAAATAAAGGCCAGTGCTGTTGTTCTGTAATATCAGCACTCTGTAATGTCTGTTGTCCAATCAGATTACTTGGTCAGAACTAACTGCAGTAAAACAGGAAATAAAACAAAAACTTTTTTGTACAAACAAACTTTATTAAGTCAAATACAACTTGTTAAAAATATTGAAAAAATAATAAAAAGTTAGTCATCAACTTTCAAACATTTTAAAAAACATCTGTATTAAAATAAACCTTAAAAGCATCATTACAAAGCAGCAGTATTATGGGATGGAACCATCCAGTCTAGTTACATGTACATGGCCGTGTTTACAAAATGTTTACAAAATGTTTGTAATACACAGATCAAAAAACCAAAGGAACCTTTTTTCATCAGAGTCAGTGAAACTTGGGTGATATTGATCTGATCAGTTCAGTATCAGAGAGTTATTGATCAGTATCAGCTGATCTAAACAGGAAACAATAAGACAACCCTGAAACATCAAGAACGGTTTTCAGGTGGAGGCTGCAGACGTTTTACGCTCCTCGTCTATTTGAACGCTTTTCAGTAGTTTTGTATCTGATCTGGGTCAGTGTCACTACTGGTTCCACGAGGTGATACCTGGACCCTACAGAGGTTCTACAGGCTGTCCAACTCCTCCAGGATGGAACATCAATATGTTTCAGAAGGTTTGCTGTGTCTTTCAGCACAATCTCAAGAATCTGGAGGAGATTCCAGGAGACAGACAGATACTCTATGAGAACTGGACTGGACCATTGATGGTCTTTAACCCATCAGCAGGACCAGTACCTACTCCATCAGGCCACTGGTGTGAATGCCTCTGACCAGATTATAGAAACTAACTGAGGGCCTGAAGGCCCCACGTCCTCTAGTGGACCATGTGCTCACTGCCTGGTACCGCCGAGCTTGACTAGTATTTACCAGAGAACACCAGAATCCTGCCGTGACACCCTGTGCAGTTTAGTGGTGGGTCAGTGTTGGTCAAGAGGAGGCAGATCCATGGAGGGACACACAGACCTGTACAGAGACTGGAACAGACTGCTGCATCAGTTTTTCAGTTCCAATTTCTTGGTGTCTTTGAATTAAACCTTGTTTTCATCAAACACAAAGTGAAAACTGTTGTTTTCTAATTCAGATCTGATCTGGTTTCAAAGTGTTCCTTTAAGTTTTTGGAGCAGAAGTTTAAAAAAGTTCTAAAGGAAAGAAAACTAAAAAAAGCAACAATCCTAATAAAGACAAATCAAAGAAAACAAACTCTCCATACGAGTCCATTTAAATATGTAAAAACATCTGTGCTAAAAACCTGCTAGTTGTCACAGTGTAAAGCTGTTACTTTACTGTGTACATGTCCATAAACCTGTCCATCAGGCTGGTGGACAGTTGGTCAACCTAACGTCCCTCCACGTGTCTGAAACATAGAAATGTATGTATGAGTTTCTCAGCTGGAATGAAACACCAGGAACCACTGGGAGGTTTCTGAACTCACCATGGGCTTCATCTCTTTTCCATCGCCCTCCTCCGGCTTCTTCTGACCCAGTTTTTTACTGCTCTCAACAAACTCCTGAAAAGGGACAAACAGAATCAGTAAAAAAAGACATTCACCTCTCAGTCTGAATCAATGACCTGCTCCTAAAGGGAATTTAATTCTCACGAGTCACTCTCCTGACTCAGCACCACGATAACCCAGAGTCCAGAACTGTCTCACCATCAAGGCCTTGTCCATGTAGTACTCGCGTCCAGGGCTGCCATCGTTGTACTTCGTGTCCACAGCGAAGCAAAGGAAGAGGGCGTCAACCACAATCTCAAACACAGACAAGAAGCAGTGGGCCACGAGGAAGGCAAACAGGCAGACGATGAGGAGGGGCAACACCCACACGGTGTAGTCCTTCTGGTAGTTGAGAGCCAGAACCCCTGCGAACGCTGTGCACGAGACTATAAGAATCTGTGAGGAACAACACAAGAGATTAGAGATTATACAGATGGCAACAGGGACGCAACAAATATCTGTGACCACTAGGTGGCAGCACAAGCTCAGGTTTTTATACTGTCACCTCTTCAAAGAAGCTGATAACTTTCAGCTGAACGTGACAGATTATTAATATAACTGTGAAGTGATGATGTTTTGTTTGAAGTATAACAGAAAAGTTAAAAATCTGTAAAAGAAACAAGATTTCTGAGGAGCTGATTATAAAATAATCTACATTTTGCTCCATCACATCACATTTTTTCATGATTATCCATCAGCCTTCAGATCAGATTTGGTTTAAAAGTCTTTGATCACCACGGTAATGAATGTAAGTGAATAACAGGTTCCTGTTCCTCAAAAACAAGAGCAGTGATGCTGATGACTGAATCATCTTTTATAAATGGAACATTTCTCCATCCTTTTTAATGAACCTTGCTCGTGGTGATACCTTTCCCAGGAAGAGGACAAAGTCGCCCACTGTGTTGATGGCTGCCACTCGGAGCGCGTTCTCCACCAGGATAACGAACACGTCTCGCGCTGAGGTGCAGAAGCTGGTGCTGTTGATGGCTGTCGCTGTATAGGCGTTCTGAAGTGATTGAACATTTGGTTTACATTTAACGTTTTTCTGAATTCTCAAACATGCCGTATTTACATCGCTGACATCACTTACTTGATTTAGGTACGCTAGACACTTCTCCAGACACCACAAACAGCAGACGCACGCTTTCAGCATGCAGCGAGCGCACGCGTTCTCCTGAAGAAACAAACGCGGGTTAAACAACCTCACTTCAGACTCACGATGAAGATTTAAACTGAATCATTGTAAGTCTCACTTTTCCTTTGAGCTGGGTGTGGATGTACGTCAGGATGAGGCGCGGGATCTTCACCAAGGTGATGATGAAGGACCCCTTTGCCAGAGTGCCCAGGTGGTAGCGGGTGGTGCGGAGCATGGCAGATATGACGGGAGTCGCTGGCAGCTGAGATTTGTTCCTGGAGTTAGTCGCACAAACACACAGTTAATATCAACTCAGAGCTGAAACAGAATGTTCTGCTGCTTCTGTTGGACCTGGTGAAGTAATATGTGACCACGGCTCCGGCGATGGACATCTGCTGGAAAGCGAGGATGAACTCGCTGATCCAGATGAGACCGACGGCGTGATACCAAACCATGTACTGAAGAGGTCCCTGCATCTGATATTCAACCACTCCTGTGGAGTTGTTCTTCACTGGTGTTCCTGTGAGAAGATGTTCAAACATTTAGAGACAAACTGAAATCTTACAAATATTTATTTACTTCTTCATGCATCTTTTTAAAAGCCTCTTTGACTTTTACATGATATTTTACTTCTTCATATAAATCAATATCACGTTTGTGCCCTGTGATAAGATGTGCAGATTTAATAAATATATATTTATGGAATATTGCTGCACAATTGTGAGGAAGGCACATTTACTGGAAGTGACAAGTCACAGAAGAAATGCAGGAGATGTAAACAAAGTGATTTACTATGGTAGAAAATGGAGAATGAGATCTATAATCTGTTGTTTCTGAGGGTTTGTCTTTTTCTAAATGAGACATCGACTCAGGAGAAGAGACGACGTGAAGAGAACCAGTTTTGGAGGCACGGACAAATTTGTTTGGGCTGAAATTGGTTCCACAGGATTTGAGTTCTGCCGATCAAACACAGTCAGTCTCAGTGTCATTGTGGATGTAAATGAACGTTATGGATCAGAGCAGGAGAGAAAGAAAATCCACAGATAAATCACTCATGGAGTTAGAACTGCTGGAGTGACTTCAGTAGAACTTCATATGACCAAGTCAAATGAATTGTAGGCGCACATGAGTGTATGTGTGTGTTTATCTTGACATGTGTAAAAGTAACATTCCTGACACGTGCTCATGTCAGCAGCTTGTTTCAGACCTACACAGAAACATCCTGTTGACCTGTCAGCTGCAGCTCATTTCAAACTAGGGATGTCCTGATCAGGTTTTTGTGCCCTCGAGTCCAAATCCGAGTTGTTTGAGTATCTATCTATACCGATTCCCAATCTGATACTTCTATAATACATTAAAAAATAATTAAAAAAGAGCAAATAAACAGATCCAGGATGATCTTTTTTTTTATTATTATATCCTTTTAAAAATATTTTTTTATTTAATTCATCCTATTTTAACAACTCTGTTAAAGAGGCTCCAGCCTCTTTATTTACATTTACATAATCAGAACTCTGTGTTGAGATTCAGAAAAAATGATTTCCACACTGTTTTGTGCATATCGCTGTCTTGTTTTCAGTCCAGTATTCGATTACAGGTCGTGTAATTCATACACATTATACTGAAATTGGGTTTGACTCAAGATTTAGTGCAGAATCAGATTTACTCTTTTCATGCATCAAAATCGAAACGAGTCAGAACATAAACATTTGATGCTCCTGAAGTCTTTTATTTCTGTGTGAGCGATTTCATCAGTCTCTGGGTCTGATTTAGGAAAATATGTTAATAAAGCAGTGTCGTTACACCCAGCTGATATAAAGCGTTTCATCATTTTAAAACACAAGATGTAAAAAAACGAGCTGCTTCCTGCGTTTCATCACTTCCTGTTTCAAACTGAAACTGAAGCTCATAAAAATAATCCTACAACACAAACCTGCACCATGTTTCATGTTCGAATGTTTCTAAATGTTTTCATCAGACTCACTTTCATAACATCATTCTATTTACCATTTTATATTAGTCTGTTTTATTTGTGAAGTGGTGAAACTGAAACACTAATGAGACGACTTCAGTCAGCAGGAATCTGTTGAAATCTTTTCCAGAAGTTTCATCTGCACCGGGTTTATTTACAGAGACTCTCCCAGCTTATTAACAACACTGTGCACATACACTTACAGTTTAATAAAAGAAGTGGGGCTGGAGTGTTTTATTTTCTCTCATGGTGGTATTTTGTTTTAATAATCATGTTAAAATGTGCAGTAGAAAAAGAGAAGTGGGAGAGAGAGAGAGAGAGAGAGAGAGAGAAGTAGTTCTTTGACTGCATTCACCACATCACGAGGCTGGTCGACATTCCAGATGTGGGAGTTCAGTCACGCCACAAGAGCCGGATGAAATGTCACAAACTCTAATTGTTTGGGGAATGGAACCGCAGATCATTTGGTTTTTAGAGCAAATACACAGTGAGAAGAGAACAAAGCAGGATGCAGTAGGCATCTCTAACCTGAGGTGCCGAGGAAGAGAAGCACAGAGATCCAGTAAACCCAGAACATCATGAGGCTGAGGAAGGTCCAGAAGGGCTGTAGAACCAGCAGGGGGAGGTGGATGAACACTTTACCCGCCACATGGAACAGAGAGATGGTGAGAGCCACACGCTTCCTCATGAAGAACATCACCAGCAGGAGAACGACCTGGAAACGTCACACCGTGTTTAAATTGAACACTTTCCCTAAACAGTAGAAAACCTGCAGGCGGACAGCAGACGCACCGTAAACACGGTCGCAACGATCGAATACACCAGTAAGGCCTTGACGTTGTCCGACGCCGCCTCTTTCCCAAATACTGATGTGGTGTTACTACTGAGGGACTTTCTCTGGTCGGCATACAGCCACCAGAGGACACCGGTCCCACCTGCGAAAGACAGCATTCATCAGTGTTTCTAAATATACAGATGTTTGGAATCAGTGTAAATAAACATGTATGTTACCTAGAGATCCAACGATCACCAGTACCGTGAGAATCCAGACCAGTATTTTGGAGATGTAACGAATAACAACCATCATGATCAAGGACAGAACTGGATTAGGACAGAGTTACAAAACCTCATTAGAATGAAACATTTCTCAGGACAGTTTTATTTTAGAGTCTAATAACAGAAATAGTAAATGTTCTTTAACATCTTTGTACTCTGATGTTTAAACTTCTTTGAAACTGTGTACAAGAAACAAAAACAAGCAGCTCCAGAAGATACGGTCCTGATGTGAATCGTGTGAGGCAGACGTGAGATCAGTTCCATCGATGGAGAACTAGACTGGAAACAGTTGCCTGTGGGTGAGACGTCAGAGTCGGGAACAACTCAGACATTTCCTGTTTTTTTTTAAGCTGGTAACAAAAATAGATTTTCATCCAACTGCTTCCTTCCTGCTGAATTCTCACGGGTAGCTGCACAGAGTGGCAGAAGAATAAAAACACAGCAGGGTGTTTTGGATAAAAAGGAACTCGTCCACCAGCTGATATACCCAGCGGCGCCTCATTACGTGTCTGATGTAACTAAGTGTAATACCTAAAGCCAGAATGCAGAGACCCATGATGGTTTCTTTGCTGGTCAACACGCCAGCCACGACTCGCCGCAGCGCTGTGTTGTCACTGACGAACGTGATGAAGGCCTGAGCGAATTCAGCGTAGCAGCCCATATCGACAGGAATGCAGCGGTGGAACAGCGGGATCGCCTTACTAGAGAAAAAGAAACACTGGGTTATTATTTCAGACAGGTCCTTGTTGGTGAGCATTATGAAGCGGGAGTCCTGCAGAGCCGCAACCCTGCAGGTTTTAGATGCACCTCTCCTCCAGCACATCTGAAACAAATTTACTAAACATCACTGCTCGTTGTGTCCTTCTTTCCTCTTCAAACCTCGACGGTCTGGTTGGGAGACTTTATAATAATGAACCTGATCAGAAGATGTGTTTCATGTCTCCACCACATCCTGTAAAACAGGGTTCCCAAATGTTCCTGGACTATTTTACCTACATTTCAATGTGTTTTCTTTAATCTCTCCTAACAGTTCCAGCAGAAATCCTCAAGACCTCCAGCTCGGAGTTTCTCAGCCTACATGGAGATCCTGACCCAGACTTCAGGGACCACTATGACATATTTCTGGTGATGGGATCAGTGAACAGAAAGGATTACCTTGGTGGAACAGGGAGTTTTGGACACTTAGTGGACCTGTCTGGATCGCTCCCGTATCTTGCAGGATATACATCATAGGAGCAGAGATAAGAATCTAGAACCAGAGAGAAAACTGTTCAGCTTCACTCAAATATTACAAACTGTAAACACGTCCAACTGATATGATTCATGCACATTTAAACACCAATCAGCCACATTAAAACCACAGAGGGTAAAAAATGAATTCCAGCTACGATCTGGTTACAAGTCTGACTTGAGTTCTGATGTCACACCAAACTGATCCGCGTCCTTCTTCCCAGAGTTCTGATTGGTTTAGAGCTACAGCACAAGGCAGACATACATACTGCTGTGGGTGATTAGTGTGCGAATATTTCCACTTTTTCTCACTGTTGTTGAGAGCAAAGTCCTTCACATCTTTATACGTCTTCAGCTCAGTGACGGGACACTGGAAGACGCACAAGGCGATGGACTTTATCTTCCTGTTGATGAGGTCCAGGTTGCAAGGGTCGAGAAAGAAAACGTACCTAAAACAAGGACACTGAGGTAAATTGACTGTTAATGCTGCAGCTCTCATACAATACAAGCAGGAGATACATTTAGTTAACTTAAACTTGAACCATATTTGGTGGTTACATGCACATGGGTCTGTTTTATCTGAAGATGAAAGCTGCTGACATTCGTTACCCCACTGCACAGACTCTTCTTTGTTGCTAAAACGCCTTTTATTCAAAGCCTCCATGGGCAATGAGCCCATCACTGAAGCATCCTTCATTGTTTCAGTGAAACTGGGTCTTTATGCAGACGGAAAGCGAAAGGCCCCAAAAACAACCAGAGGGAGTCAGAAGCAACTAATTAGGTGAGATTGAGCCTGAGTGATTAAATCCTACATGTATAAACTTGTAAAGTCACTGAATCAGACAAACTTCTTGCTGCTCATGTCGCTGCCACTGAAAGGAACTCCCTCAATCTTGGTGTTGTTCCGACCGCACGTGTTGCCATAACTGTCGTATCCGGAGAGGAGCCGGGACGCACCTCCGGTGGCGATGGCAAACCCACATATACACACCTGCAGATGACACACATCACACAAAACTTAAATTAATGTTCTACAGAGGCCTGTTAACGACCCGCTCACCTAAACCAGGTGTGTTGAAGCAGAGGAACACCTAAAACCTGCAGGTTAGTGGCCCTCTAGGACTGGAGACCCCTGATTTAAACGTTGTTAAAGCAACTGTAAACACCACAGATTAAGTTACAAAGACATTTGCGTTATTATCGGTAGCTGGGTCACGCAATGCATTGTGGTTAATGTCGTGTCTCATGGGATCATCTGATCATAAATAGTGTAACCTTGTATGTCCTTAATAAATATGGATCATCCAGGTTTATTACTTATAAACCAAAATTGACTGAACATTCAGTATAATACAGAAATGCGCATGACTGAGCTGTCAGTAGACACTAAATATAAACTTTACAATGCAGAACTTGTGCGATATTTAGATTGATAATCTACAGTCTAGACTTCAGCATTGATCTACAGTAAACTGTTAGCCGCCATTAGTACAGCCTTCAGTATTTATGGTATCTGTTACACAGATTACAATTACAATGGTAATTGTAATGAAGCCACTTAGTGGACGTCCTGAAGAAGCTGCTGATTGGAAGGGAAATTTTGAAGTTACAAACCATAAAAAGTAACTGATTGGAAATATTAACTACTTATAATATGACAAGGAACTAGCTACAAAGCTACGATCATGGTGCAGACTGCATGAACACCAGTTTACAGCACCATTCACAAAACTGTGCAGAATTTAGCTAAAATATATTTATTTTAGACCCATAAACATGCAGAAATTTCAAGTTTGTAAAGGGAAGATGAAAATCATTTGTAACCGTGTACATCTAAATACCGGTATATTTATAGAGTTGCAGTGCAGCAGCTGCAAGTGACACCTAGTTACCCATAATGCATTGCACCAGACTGGAGCGTCCTCTCTGTGTGGCCCCGCCCTGTCTAGTGACACGGCAGGTGATTCCTCCTCCGTTCTCTGACATCACAAACCACAAGTTTTCTAAGTATTGTCAATTTTACAAACGTTTCGCTTCCAGTGACCTAAACTTGTTTTGTTTTAAATGAAAACCAAAAAGCATAAACAACAATAATGGAGGCCATGCTTTTGGCCTCAGCAAGGTGGTATTGATTAAATATGTGACTCTGTTTAAACGTCCACAGTGGGAATGACTCAACTCTAACTGCTACTTATTACCTGTTCCAGAGCTCAGGAGGATCATGTGAAACATCAACTTGGGAAGTTTAGAAAAGTTTGTTTTCAATACACAAAACCTCTTTAAGCTCATTGTTGTGTTTTTATAGAACAGTTTATGTGCTCCTGGAGCACTTGTTGTAAATGTTTTTATAAGACACTTTAAAGCTGTAAGGAGTGAGCTGACATGTGGATCCCCCCCCCATCTCTGTTAAACTGGTTTGCATATAAGATGATTCAGACACATGCCTGAAGGGATGAACTGTAAGGAAACTGTCAGATTCAGAGCTTTACTGTATGTTTTTCTTTTTTCATTCCTCTTAAACCATCGATCTCCACTGTCCAAAATATGAGGTCCTTTATCCTTCAGATCCAAGTGGACTGCTGAGTCTGGACCTGAGGAGTTGGCTCAATCCTGGCTGCACATATAAATGCCATTGCTCAGGTTCCGTTTGAGCGTTCCACCTCTGGATGAACCAGTTTTTAGGTCTAAACTTCACCAGATGTTGTGTTTGGAGGAATTTGTTTCAAACACACCTGTGACATATGGAATGATGTTTTCTTTTGTTTAATTTTTTTCTTTGTATGAATGTGTCGAGTCTTTGCTAGAGTCCCTTATTGATTTGAGACTGTAAGGTCTGGAAAGCTTTCTGGATGTATTCCTGATCTTCTGTCCAGGTGGGAACATCTTCAACCTGACAGTTACAGTGGGGCAAAAAAGTATTTAGTCAGCCACCAATTGTGTAAGTTCTCCCACTTAAAAAGATCAGAGAGGCCTGTAATTTTCATCATAGGTATACCTCAACTATGAGAGACAAAATGAGGAAAAAAAATCCAGAAAATCACATTGTCTGATTTTTAAAGAATTTATTTGCAAATTATGGTGGAAAATAAGTATTTGGTCACCTACAAACAAGTAAGATTTCTGGCTTTCACAGACCTGTAACTTCTTTAAGAGGCTCCTCGGTCCTCCACTCGTTACCTGTATTAATGGCACCTGTGTGAACTCGTTATCAGTATAAAAGACACCTGTCCACAACCTCAAACAGTCACGCTCCAAACTCCACTATGGCCAAGACCAAAGAGCTGTCAAAGGACACCAGAAACAAAATTGTAGACCTTCACCAGGCTGGGAAGACTGAATCTGCAATAGGTAAGCAGCTTGGTGTGAAGAAATCAACTGTGGGAGCAATTATTAGAAAATGGAAGACATACAAGACCACTGATAATCTCCCTCGATCTGGGGCTCCACGCAAGATCTCACCCCGTGGGGTCAAAATGATCACAAGAACGGTGAGCAAAAATCCCAGAACCACACGGAGGGACCTAGTGAATGACCTGCAGAGAGCTGGGACCAAAGTAACAAAGGCTACCATCAGTAACACACTACGCCGCCAGGGACTCAAATCCTGCAGTGCCAGACGTGTCCCCCTGCTGAAGCCAGGACACGTCCAGGCCCGTCTGCGGTTTGCTAGAGAGCATTTGGATGATCCAGAAGAGGATTGGGAGAACATCATATGGTCAGATGAAACCAAAATAGAACTTTTTGGTAGAAACTCAACTTGTCGTGTTTGGAGGGGAAAGAATGCTGAGTTGGATCCAAAGAACACCATACCTACTGTAAAGCATGGGGGTGGAAACATCATGCTTTGGGGCTGTTTTTCTGCAAGGGGACCAGGACGACTGATCCGTGTAAAGGAAAGAATGAATGGGGCCATGTATCGTAAGATTTTGAGTGAAAACCTCCTTCCATCAGCAAGGGCATTGAAAATGAGACGTGGCTGGGTCTTTCAGCATGACAATGATCCCAAACACACCGCCCGGGCAACGAAGGAGTGGCTTCGTAAGAAGCATTTCAAGGTCCTGGAGTGGCCTAGCCAGTCTCCAGATCTCAACCCCATAGAAAATCTCTGGAGGGAGTTGAAAGTCCGTGTTGCCCAGCGTCAGCCCCAAAACATCACTGCTCTAGAGGAGATCTGCATGGAGGAATGGGACAAAATACCAGCAACAGTGTGTGAAAACCTTGTGAAGACTTACAGAAAACGTTTGACCTCTGTCATTGCCAACAAAGGCTATATAACAAAGTATTGAGATTAACTTTTGTTATTGACCAAATACTTATTTTCCACCATAATTTGCAAATGAATTCTTTAAAAATCAGACAATGTGATTTTCTGGATTTTTTTTCCTCATTTTGTCTCTCATAGTTGAGGTATACCTATGATGAAAATTACAGGCCTCTCTGATCTTTTTAAGTGGGAGAACTTACACAATTGGTGGCTGACTAAATACTTTTTTGCCCCACTGTACATGATGAGAGACAGTTTAAGCTCCAGTTGATGCTGCAAGATGTTTGCAACAATGAGTAAAACTGGAGAAACCGGGACATATCCGTGTTTCTGTCTTTATTACTTGTCATATTAGTAAAAGGTGGTGAAACAGCAGAGGGTTCGAGAGGGAACAGATGTAGTCCGGTTGGAGGTTTATCTGTCCTACAGGGACCGTCCAGGGAAAATAGTCCAGTTTCCTTTGTTGTTGTTTTTACGTAACTATGACGTGGATAACAGAGACCCTTCATCTTCACTCACCACAACAATTTTGATGACAAATAAAGTGATAAAAAAAACTGCAAATACTTACCATCCCAATACAAAACAGCGTGAACAGGATGAGCCATGGGATATCCGTACAGCTGCGCTCCTCCAGCGGTTTCCACTCACTTTTACTCTGTCGGGACATGAACAACACGTTATCCTGGATCTGTTTCTGCTGCTACTGAGTCTGCAGACAAACAAACAACTGAAGGCTTCAAAACAAAAGAGCTGCTACTGCCACGACGTGACGTTACGGTGCCCACGATGTCTGGAAGAAGCCATTCAGGTCCTAAAGATCTACTTACCTCTTTACTGGAACAGCAGCCCATTGTAACAAGTAACTTCTACAGCAGCAACACTTTAAGTTTAGTTTACTGAGTGTCTTCTTCGTTTCAGCTTTTTATTTGTCTTCTGTTTAGTCTTTTTTTTTGTCTTTTTACCCACTAAGCAGTCAAAAACATTTATATGTGTGCCTTTTTGTGGCATTTGCAAACGCCCTTCGTCTTTTAGCTTCAGGTAAACACGGAAGAAGTTACGCCTCCAAAACACCTACCCCCATCCAGTAAAACTCTGTGATGCTTTCAGAGGCCATCGGAAATTTCTAAAAAAACAAGGACCCCTAAAAAAAAAAAAAATAAACATCCAACATCCACAGCGTTTTTTTTTTATTATTATTACCAATATATCACTAGCATGCAGTATGAAATAAATCAAGGGTATTCATTTTTGCTCTGTAGGCTTAAGTGATAAAAGTTTCATTATTTCATGAATACATCAAAATTAAGGCATCAATATCAATTGGGTTGGATTTGTTTAATATAATAAAACAATACAACAAATCACGTTTTAATGTGGTGATAGTTTAGCTACTGTTTGTCTATGAAAGACTTAGAAAATTACGTGGTGCCCTAAACGCAGCGCAGCGAAGGAAACTTGTTGCACGCGACGTGAAAATGGAGTTTGGCGCCGTTTGCTGGACTGAATGATGAACTGTTGATGACATCCGAAATAAAAATCAATATCAATAAATTATCAATAGGCTAAAATCTACCTAGGTGTAACATATACTCCAAACATAAACAAATATAAAAAGAAACTATAGCTTCTTTGACCTTTTTTCAGTTTTATTGCATAGATAAAACATTACAAAATATATTTTAAAGTTGAAATTAACACAGATTATAACCAAACCAACTTAAAAAATAAAAAACCTCAGATGATAATTACAAGATTTTAAAAGTTTAAAGGTGCAATATGTAATATTTTCATAAAAAGCAATATTTTTAACAAAATAATGCCGCCACAGAGTGTTTAGATGGAGGAAGAATGAAAATACAGCATTTATATTTGAAGTAAAATATAATAAAATATTTTTTTCTGACTGGCAGGATACTATCATTATGTTTACATCTATCAGCCAGTAGCAGGCAGAGTAGCGGGCGCCATTGCGTGTTGCCTAATATGGTAAATAGTCCGGCACAGTGGGGCTGGTACAGTGGAGTCGGAGGGTCGAGAAGCTGCTTCAGAGCGCCAGGGATTTTCTTGTCGTTCTTAGGGGAGGAGCAACTGGAAAAGATTGAGGGCCAGAGTAGGTTTGGGTGAGGAATGTCATGGCAGCGCATGCGGGGGTCACAAGCCTGGCACCCCGATGGCTCAAGGCCTTGTTTTGTTTTTGTGGCTGCAGCACCGGATGTTGCTGTGGTGTTTGTGTTCCACATTCCACCTTTAAAACCTGATGGATGTTCAAAAGAAAGGTCGAATTTACCTGTTTTAACATACCTCACCAACAAATACAAACAAACACCCTCATCCGTCTCATCTCTGAGGGTGATGAGTCCACCTACAGGTGTGAGATTAACTGTCTGGTGTTCTGGTGCGAACGCAACAACCTGGAGAACAATCAGATCAGCATCAGCTCTCTCACCAGAGAATGTACTTCCTGCGACAACTGAGGAAGCTCAGACTGACATCAGTGATGGAGCACTTCTACACCTCCATCATTCAGTCCATCCTCACCTCCTCCATCACAATCTGGTACACTGCAGCTTCAGCCAAGGACAAGGTCCAACTACAGTGTATCATCCGCTTTGCTGAGAACGTGATTGGTTGCAACCTTCCTTCCTTCCAGGACCTGTACACTTCCAGGACCTGAACATTTCCAGGACCTGTACACTTCCAGGACCTGTACACTTCCAGGACCTGAACATTTCCAGGACCTGTACACTTCCAGGACCTGAACACTTCCAGGACCTGAACACTTCCAGGACCTGAACACTTCCAGGACCTGAACACTTCCAGGACCTGAACACTTCCAGGAACACTCTTTCACTCTGAAGCGTGCCAAAAAGATTGTGGCTGATTCCTCTCATCCTAGACATGAAATCTTTCAGACTCTCCCCTCTGGAAGAAGACGTCGGTCCATCAGGACCAGGACCTTCTACCACAGGAACAGTTTCTTTGCCTCTGCTACTGGCCTGTTGAATAAGGCCCAGTAGAACTCTGTACATGTGTTAAATAAAGAACAACATGCTAATAAATCCACGACACTATGTCACAGACTCATTTACTTTACAGTTTTTGTGAGAAATGCACAGACATTTACATGATCGTATACAAATGTTTTGGACATGGAGATATTGCTGTTTTTACGTTTGCTAACTTTGATTTATTCTCTGCAGCTTCACCCGAAAAAAAATCCTTGCATTGTGCAAGTAACACTACGCAATACACCAATTCTGGTTCTGATAGATTAGAGCTTTTGAATCACTTGTTTTTCTTTTTTTGCTGAACACGTTTACATTTTCCTTCTTGAATTAAAAAGAATGAGCAGTAAGGCAGATGTTCTCTGACGTTACATTCAAATCAAAGTACAATCAAACATGGGTGGAAACAGCTGCCTGCAGGGACCTCGCTCTCATCATATGATGAAACATCTCCCGGCCTCTCATCTCCTCCATCTTGCTGCTGATGCTGCTTTGGCAACAGTGTCCAAGACAACAAGTTTTCCTGGATCCCCTCTGGAGGAACCAATGCCAGCGCTGCATATGCTAAACAGAGTCCTGGGTGAGGAGATGTAGTGCGTCACCGTCTTGGCTTGTCTCACGGTCACGTCCAAGATCCAGAACCACACGTCATGTAGAATGTAACACGAGGATAAATAATCTGTCTCTTTTCAGAATCATTCAGGATGTTTCTAACCTCCAGGGATGCAGCAACTTCCAGTCAGTACGACCAAACAGCCAGAACAATATGACCACCCAGCTAGTTTAAGAAGGCCCTTTTGTTTCACTACAACTGCTCTGATCAGTCAGTGTGTAAACAGAAACCAGCCTGTGTGCATTTTTCAACATATCTTACAGCTAAAGTAGCATGAGAACGTGTTCAGGTGCAGATGTTTGCGCCGTGTAAGAGTCAGAATAGAATCCAGCTGTTGCAACCTTACTAGGCCTCTATAGGGTCCATTTAATAATCAGACAACAGAGAGATTTTATCAAAGCTGCAACAAGCTTTCTTTAAGAAAACAAAGGAATTTTATATTTTTGTGTTTCATATAATAAATGACTTCTTAACAGGATGTAGAGATGAATCCTGTTCTAATATTCTTAAACCTTTATTTTCAATAGAAAAACTTCCAGACTGTCCCAGTTGGAGTTTTTGTATAAACTTGTTTAACCAAAACAAGATCACCTTTTAAAATACTGGAAGAAATTTTTTTTAGAAAAAAACTGAAGCTTAAATTTCATGGAGTTGATATTGTTTGAAATGCTAAATATTTTTCAAAGAAAATCCGTGTACAGTATCTCGGATTTAGAGTTGGTACAAATATTAGAATATTGTCATTTGCATGTCACAGAATTCTCAATATTTTCAGCACAAAGCAAACCACAGAACATGTTCAATTAAATAAAAAAATAGATTGTTTTAGTTGTCAGATATTTTATGAAGAAACTTCCAATCAAATACTTTATCATAACACTGTATATTAATGCAAATACTAGACAGTTTCAGTCTCATCCTTGTGTCTGCAACATCTGACTACAAGTTAATTTCATTGAAGGCGGTACAGAATTTCACAAATCTGAACCGAGATGCTCACAGCAATGTACATTTAGAAAATGTCTGTGAGATTAAGACTACACAATGTCATTTAATTGCCTTATTTAATGTAATTAGTGTATAAAACCTTGTAATTTTGATTATACTTTGGTCTTAAATCGTTGCTGCTAGTAACTTTTGGTTTATATTTACATTCACAGGTGTGAAAAATCCAGCTGACCCCAGTGGGTCTGACCAGTTGTTATAAATAATGAGGCATGCATGAAGAGAGTGCCAAAAGGTTACAAGGCTGATAACCGGTGCTTTAATAAACATACAGGAAAATCCCAAAGAGAGCGAGCGAGAGATTAAACCACAGTCTAATTTATTTTCCTTTAAAGGCAACGAGCAGCACGTCACTACAGCCAACGTTCCACTAGAACTGAGAACACCGAGAGATTCGAGAACATGGCTGGTGCTTTTACATTTGAATTAAACGAAACACAACGTGTGCTGTTTGGTGACTCATCTGGTTAACCACCTTTGACTGGGGTCGACGCCCCCTGGCTGATAATCTGATGATGACTGTATAAAATCTCAGAGTTTTGTTTGACACTGATTTTAGATCAGATAAGCAGATTAAATCAGTCATGAAGTCCAGTTTTCTGTTGAGTAAAGTCAGATTGTTCTTGTCTACTCTGGTGCAGCCACTCGGGTCTCGACTAATCCAGGAATATAACTGTGGTTCTGACCTCTGACTCCAGTACAGAAACTAACAAGATCACTCAGATTAACAACTCAGATTATTTTCAGGATCAGAATCACCCGAGTACGGTAGGGATTTATCTCCAGTTCATGTTTGTTCTTGTACTTACAGACAGACATGTAAAGATAAATAGAGTTTATTAAACACTGAACACAGATGCATTTGGCAGCATCGTCCGTGATTGGCGTTAGAAGCTCGTTTATACAGATAATATATATTTATTTCCATGAGAGAAGAAGTTATTTCTTCTTCTTCTTCATGTTAAACATGTTTGTTCAACATGGTGAAGGTCTGGAGGAAGAAACTGGTCTGTGGTGCCGTCCTGAGGAGAGAGAAGAGGTCAGATCCCGATGAGAAGGACCCTGCTGATGATGCCTTCATGTGGTCAACGGGATGTTGTTTTTTAAGTATAAACAAATCTCATTTGATTTGACCAAGTAGGAATTTTTTGTGTTGAAAAGTATTTCCCACAATCAGCATGATGTTGAGAAAAAGTTAGCGTGTCTAGCTAAACTCTCTAACAGTTACATCCTCCCAGACAAACACAAACATTGTTACATGCAAAGAAAATGTCCTTTGTTGACCCCTTTAGCTGGAACGCTCTTAAATGATCACGTTTTTTTCCGCCTGTTGCGGTCTGTATTCTCAATAACATGTACTTCCTGTTCCCACAGTAACAGATTATAACTCTGACCCATGATCAGTCCATGATCAGGGGCCAAATCCCCCACTGTGCTCGTGCACTCTCCCACGACGAGTGCTCGTGGGCAGACCCTCACAAGCAAAGCGACTTGAAAAGAACAGACGATTAAAGCCAGTTTTCCCTTTTAGACTGCTCTCCTTATGCTCTCCAGTTGCATCATCTGCACTGAGAAGTTGCATCCAAGAATATTGCAGCTGCTCGAGTTTCCCTCCCAGAGCTCAAAGACGGTTATTAACCAACGTGACTCCGGGCCTTTGAGAAGAGGCTCCGAACCGCAGGGCATAGCAAGTGACAGGGAAAGAATCCTGATGTGGTTTGCTGATTATATTTTTAGATCTTTGGATGGAAGTGTAGCATTTTTTGTTTTGTTTGCCTTTCAAAATAAATGACTCCACGAATTATTTTTATGTATTCTCATAGATGTGAGTCAAAAACAAAGAAAACAAACAGAAGAAGGTCGTTTTTTAAAGAAATAAAAGCAGAGACGTGTATTTAAGGACTCAGAATGACTCAGTTCAAGGGAGGGACACTGTCTTCCGTACACTTTTCCCACATAGACGAACATCTAGAGTTCTCAATGCCCTTGATTTAGACGAGCTTATTTCTTCCAATAATAAACCATATCAGAAAGGAATGTGGGTTGTTCCCAGAATGTGAGGCTCACGAGATGATTCTTGAACAGTTCATGAGTGTGTGACTGCTCTGGATTTACAGCTCAAGTCGGGTATTTTGGATGGTCAGACATCCTTTTCAAAGTAGTTGTGAGGATTCTGGTCTCTGTTAAAACCAGTGATGTCACATCCTGGTCTTGGAGGACCACCATCCTGTGTGTTTTAGAGGTTTCTCTGCTCCAACACACCTGATTTGAAGGTAATTCAACCAGTCTTAACCCAGTCAGGTGTGTTGGACCAGGAACTCAACCAGGATGGTGGTTCTTGGGGAGATCTGCTCTAAACTATTAAATATTTCCAGATAAACCGAAATGCAGTTTTCTAGAACATCTTTCTATCTGATTATGTTTCACGGCAGGTAGGACTAAAAGGTAGGAACATACAACGTGAGACAAACAACAGTGTTTTCTCATTATTTGTACAGTGAAGACCTCAATGCTCCAGAGCAGCAAACTCTCCAAACTTCTGTTTTCCAAGAATCGCTCACACATGCTGATCATTTGTTAACCAAATGCATTTGATTAGCAGCACCTGGCTGCTTCTGGTGGTTTGAGCTTTTACAGCCAACATTGTATCTGGATTCCAGCCTAGTTGTTACATAAATATATAAACAGTCAACCTGCACTGAAGATTATAAAGTTGTTGAATCTGCTAAATGGAGTGAATGAATTTCAGGCAGTGAGTTAAACAGCAGGGGATTTCAGAATGTTTTAATGTCTCTTTTCTTTATGAACCGAGACTGTTCTGATCATAGACTGTGTATAAAGATGGACCAGACTTCTTCTGTTGTTCCAACCTGAAGCCATAGTATCTCATTTACAGGCTTCTTGTTGCCTTTTTGGAATAGGAATTATAAAGATGTGGGCCTGAAGGTTCTGCCATCTCACCATCAATCATTGGGTTTTTTATAATGTATTTACAAACTGATCACAGAACAAACAGCAGCAAAGTAAGAAAATGTCTCATTCCTTTACATGAAGGGAGCAGGACTTCCAACCTAAACGAGATCCCGCCACTCGTTATGTTTCGGTTCCAACTTTTAGGTTTGTCCCAGCCATCCATTTGTTTCTGCAGCCTTCTTACAAACTGTCCCTGTTAAAAAGTAACACTTCCACCTGGTTGTAAATGGTGTTATTTAAGAGATAAACTCCTCCCTCTTTTCCTCCATCATCAATTGCTTTTACACAAATACACTGTTCTCCCAATGTAAGTCGCTTTGGATAAAAGCGTCTGCTAAATGACAGTAGTAGTAGTAGTAAATAGGAAACCTTTCAAGGTCCAATATCAAATCAGCTTTTTGTAGCTTTTAACTATGTTGTGATGTTATTTCCTTATTTAAACCCCCAGAGTGGTTTTTGTCTTAATACACACATTTCTCAGTAATCCTCCTGCATCCTGCGCTCTGAGCAGCTGCTCCACTCTCTCCTGGAAAACACAGTGATGTAACAATGTTACACCAGGACCCGCCCGGCGTGTCCACGCTGTCCCTGCAGATTAAACACACATGCGCCTAGCATGACTCTGAACCATCGTAAACAGTTTCTTTGTTACTCAACAAAAATCCGTCATTGTCACTGAGAGTATGTGAAAGCAGCCAGTCCTACTAACGGGACTGCAGATAACCTGTATTTGTGATTTTCACTTGAATTTTGTTGAGTTTTTGTCTTTAGGTTTTACTAATGAATAAGAACGTGACATAAACCAGCTGTCTGGCGTTTCGCTTGGCAAACGGAGGCTTGACCTCTTAAATTATTACGTCCAAAGGAGATAATGAGTATCGAACCAGATTTATGTTGGTCTCTGCTCCTTAATCACAAGCTTGAGCCACATGGAAGCTGCTGTGGTCGAAAAAAAATCTGTGTTTCATTACATTACGTAGGATATGACATACAAGAGGAGTGTTGTTGTACTTGGATGCTTCCTTTTCAGCAACAGTAGGGACCATCTGTGTCCCCGGAGAGTCAACGTTTAAGGACAGTGCATGGTTTTCCCAGAGCAGACACTAAAAAAAGACTCAACCAGAACCTCACTTCACATCTGGATGACCCAGAGGTTAGAGGACAAAGCTGTTCGGGACACTCTGAGGGGCTTCATTCCAGTTTTCTCTTGAGGTTGGACTGTCATGGCTGGTTAAGCTCACGGATCAGCTGACAGATCATCATGTTGCAATTTGCTTCTTCCATGTGCCACTAAGAAATGATAAAACTAAAAAAAAAATCATGACTGGAATTTGGGTTTTCTCTATAGCTGCCTTTAAAACATCTGTATCATGAACCCAGATGTGCAGCTGTCCTGGTTTTTAAACTACACGTTGTAGCCGTGACATCCTCAGAGAACATTCAGACGTGGATCATCAGATTTAAGATTTTTTTTTTCATTTCTGCCAGTGTGTTTGGTTAGGGATACTTGTACCGTTACAAGATGACAAATTGAAAAAAATAAAAGCAGGCTTTGGATATAACTGCCAAAACACTGGAGCAATCTCTCTTGGCGAAAAGCCAGACATCTTACGAGCCGGTCTGTTACTAATCAAAACCAACTGGTGGGAACTGTGCCCAGTTAGAGTAGACTGAAGGAAAGAAGACTGAGGAGAGGAAAGAAAACTGCTTCACCAAGAGGATGAATGTTGCTTTCTAAACAGCGAGGACTGAGAGTACATTAGAGAAAGTAGGAATGAATAAACGAGTGTGGTGTTGTACAGTTTTCGAGCCGGGGGATGGGGCTCCTGTGATGTGATACATACTCCCTGTCAAAGGCAGCAGGGAGGAGACCAGATGAGAAGACGGACAGGGGGTGGAGTGGGGGAGAAGAACAGCCAGCCCCTCTTACACTACCTCGACTCTCCAGCTTTCAGTGTCAGCAAAAAACCTAATGTGATCAAGATGGAAGTCGTCTGTGGACTTTTCCCGACTTCCCGGCTTTCTGCCTGTCTTTTGGGGCATCACAGCTCGCCTAGCAGCTTAAAACTGAAGAATCTGACTGGAATCTTGGAAATGAGTCATACAGATTTAGACTAACTGGTCTCAGACAGATCGCGCTCTCAGACAAACTTGGATTCATGTTTTTGAGCGAACTACATCTGGTTGATGAATGAGGAGGCAGCTTGTGAAACATCTCTGGATAACTGTTCTCATAACAAGGACTGGACCTACTGATTGATCCTGGATTATGTTTAACTACTGGATAATCACATTATTCAGATATTGGATTATACGGCATGTGTCATCAGTATAAAATATGGATTGAAATGTACATTTTGTTGTCAGCTGATTGTTTTAAGGCCGGAAAGTTGATGTTTTAGAGGCACATTTTCTTCATAACCAGGTACACGCCAGCGATGGACGTTCGAACTATCCACCTCTTTATCTGAAACAGGTAATTTAGTGCAAGTATTGATTTGATTGTGTGTGTTTGAGACTCAGAAATCAGCTTAATGTCAATATGAAAGATTTATTTTCCACAGATAGATTGTTTGCATGATGAGTGACATTGTGAGGTGGATGATGTAGAAAGTACATTCCTTGCCAACAAGCGCCAATACGGCCAAATATCATCTTGATTATAATGAGCATTGTTTTCATAGTTCTTTTTTCTAATGCACAACCAGACAAGTAGCAACATGTCCCTATATTCTTCATTAGAGTTATGTGGTCAGGTTTTCTGGTTGGAGATACGCACAAGTAATTGAATATTAAGATGCTCAAAAGTAAATGAGAGGACGTTATTTAAGACTTTTTTTTAGTTCTATCTTGCAGAAATTTCTTCACACTTATAAACAGCTGTTATGGTTTAAAGTAACCGGGTCTAGTGGACGAGCTGTTGTTTGAATTTCAGAATGATGTTGTTTGGAAATGTATTTGTTTCCCGTGTTAGATCACCGTAACACGACTTCCTGACATCATACACGGATCCAGCTGAGTTTATTATGCCTGTAGTCTTCTACTTCACTTTAACACAGGAAGTGGAACATTGTTTACCATATTGTCATCCTTAAATTCAGTTACCGTGAACCTCCAACTCCAGAGTGTCTGATGTTTCTCACTCTCGTTTCCGTTCTCCGTTACAGCAGATCTGCTTGAGCCTGACTTAAATAGCAGCTTTATGGGATAGAACCGGATTTCCAACATGCTGGTTGCCATACGGAAAAGAAGTTGGGAGGAGCATGTGACACATCCATCAGGACTGAAGTACAGTTATGATGATCTGGACCTGGTCTGCTGGCATGGGGTTGATAGTGGGGGGGTTTGGATCGGCTCAGGAGGTTTGAAACAAGGTCGGCGGGCGAGATGCGCCTCCATGCCAGAGGGTAGCCAGCTGTCTACAGCATGCGCTGGTCGGACACCTTTCAGAGCAGCGTCTGTTGTTGATGATGTCACTGAATCAGAACACTTAATGCTCATTGAAAACAATGAAAAAGCTCCATTGGATTTGCAGGAGTCGACTCGTGATTCTCGTGAGCTGATTGGGGCTGAAATCCCGCAGGTTCCCTCTGAATCTGAGCGTTGCCAAATCCGTCCTGGAGATTTAAGCTGTATCATCTCTAACGACAATATTTCTGGTCAAACTAACCTACACAATCAGACTGAGAAAACTCCTTATTATGAAAGTGACATTGGCACAGAAAGTACACAAAGTGACATCTGTGGTGACGATGAAGAGCAACAATACATCTCTATCTCTTCAAACAAGGAGCCTCCATTGTGTGGATCTACTGGTGAACAGCTTGGCAACCTTCCAAACTATCAGGAAACAAAGGAGAGTCATACAGAGGGTTACAGCAGATCCCCTGGAATCTCTAAGACCACACTGACCCATTCCTCCGCTGCCGAGCTGGAACATCAGACTGACTGTCCAGATGTTGTCGAAGGAACCAGCTCCTCAGATCAAACTAAAGCGAGAGGACCTGCTTCTTTGCAACAAGATTCAGCTCACAGTATGGAGTGTGATAACAAATCTACAGAACCAGTCGCGTCTTCAGTGGATGGAAAATGTGACACAGTCTTTCTGGACAGGCTGGATGGACTGAATGACTTGGAAACTCCAAATGAAAATGCAGGACTTAATCATTACACAAGAAGTGTTCAGGGGGAGCCAGATTATTATGGGTGTGCTGTGGTGTTGGATCAGAGTACTGATTGTGAAATATCTTTCCAAACACCGATGGAGCAGCAATGTGCTGAAATGACAACAGAGATCTGGCCTCATGGAGGGGAAAGTGCACGAGGAGAGAGCAGCGAGGAGGCAGCACGTGTCATTAAGGGACCTGCAAATACATCTGATACTGGAGGCAAGGATCCGTGTAGGTCTTTGTCAGCAGACCTTAACTTGTCATCAGAACAACCGAAAACTGGAAATTTAGAACCCGATACCCCGCAGGCTCAGTGTGCACATCATAATGTGCAAACATTGTTAAGTAAGTCATTTGAAAGTGAGGATCAGAGGATATTACCCAACACGTTGGCTGCTTGTGAGGATCAAGCCGCACCTCATCCGACGGAAAGCGGCTGTTCCAAACTGGAGACTATCCCAGAGGTCAGCTTGGTCGAGGCTGAGCCCTCCACTTTCCTGAAACCTCCAAATAATATCACACATACTGTCACGCAAAACCAGGGTCATTACTCCATTTTGAATGATCAAGTTGAGGCTAATGAGCAGCATTCAGAGAACCTGCCACACTCTAAAGAGGTCAGTGAGAGACTCCATAGCAACCAAACCTCTGGTTGTTACTTAAGTGAGTCACCTGCCGCGGAGGCGACAGATGGTCACAGGGAACATTACAGGCCGGGGAGCGTCGTTTCTGCTATGGAGGAGGTGGATGAGGCCAAATCCTCGGTTGTTCACAACGACACACTGTCCAGTGGAAGAAACGAGTCTGGAGATCAGAAAGAGGACAGTGTGGTCAAAGTGCGCATGAGGAAGGTAAGACTAAATGTGTTAAAGACATAAAAGATATATTGTTTAAAATAAAAATGAAAATTAGCCAGAGTAATCAGGCGTGTGCAGTTACTGTCATCTTAAGACTTTATCATCTCGTATTTGTCCATGTCTTGCTGAGGATAAATGCCAAATTATTTGTCCCCCACTCTGGCAAGTGTTTTGGAGACACTGACATCACTCTCACATGCTTACAGATCTGTGAGTGGGGGATCTGTGAAATGTTTTACTCTTCCTCAACCACTCATTGCAAAACAAGGACCTATAAGGACATGGAGACTGTCAAACAGAGGGAGTAATCTGCAGGGGGAAACTGATTGTCACAACAAATACAGTTTGTTGTGGGCTTATTTTCATTTTTGCACACTTGATTTCTATTTAATACTTTTGCTTAAAGTTATTTTGTAAATTTGATCTTGTTTCTTTAGGAATAAAGTTTTCTTTGCACAGTTCTTTGGTGTTGATTAAAACCGTAAGCCTGTAACACACTTGGCTGTGACGGGCATTGGTGATGGATTTAACAGAATATCTCCAACAGTTTCCTAATATGTGTCGCACTTTAACAACCTGGAACCCACCTGAAACCCTTCTTAGTTTAATTTCCATGACTCATAATTTGTATAGCTCATTTAAAACAACTGTGTTTAGCAAACGTACTTCTAAGGTGTTAAAACAAGCTGAGAACAAATAAAAACTACATAAAGTAAAAACACAAGGTGGAGCACTGAGAACACGATCATGCTAGCAGATCTGCGTGAACGAGCAGAAGCAAGTGGCTTGTTGACCTCGATGTTCCAGCAGGGAGGTGAAGGAGTTCAAATAAAAACACGCTAAACCATTTAATCATTTAAAACAATCAATAACTGTTTAATTGAACCCTAAAAGAGTCAGAAAGTAGAAGAAACACGAGACAACTTTGTGAAGTACTGGCAGCTTACAAGGGTACAGAATAATGTATTAATTCAGTGTGATTCCAACTGAAAATGTGAATATTTTATATAACTAGCCGCTAACAGTCAAAGCCCAATTACATAAAAGCTGTATTTCATCCATTTTGCATTTAGAGCATTTGCATTTGAGCTGTGCTACTTGAGAGAACAGGTGACACTTAACTGTCAATAGAAAACCTCACATTGGCAAGTTTGACCGATTATAGCCGAGATGCTAAAACACACGAGACTGTTGGGACAAAACAAATAGACGGGAGTCAAGAGGACGCCGGTTATTACAGCTGATATTGTAATCGCCACTTTTACTGCCAATGCAAAGGTTCATGGTCCAGAACAGGAACTTAGACTTCTGGGTAATTATAAATATCCAAAAACAGCAACCTCTCCATCTGTGTGAATGTCCTCTTCCTTGATGCCTCAAAAACCTGCCACACAGAAAAGATCCATAAGACCAGAGCATGATGGGAAAAGAATTAAACATTATTATTAGCATTTATTAAATGAATGTAAAAAGAAGCCATTAGATGCCATGAAGAGAAATACTGAGCTGTTTTTCATCTGTTGGTCGATAATGGCAGGAACAATCTGGAATTATCTGTGTGTGTGTAACAAATGATTTCGTCCCTAGTTGACCATGTGCAGATTGAGTTTGTAAAATGAAGCCATCTGCTCTGTATAATGGCTTCAGATCAAACAGATATTGGCTTTTGTTGCTGTGTTTATTTGTTTTAGCAACAAGGCCTTAATAACCCCACAGCTAAAATGGCTCAGCAGTCATTTGTCTGGCACCGCATGACTTGGCAACATCCCCCTGAGTGCTCCTCGTCCTCGGCCTTTATGTTCAGCTTTATTAATGAAATGCTTGTCGGGTAACAGAAACCTCAAAAACACGAAACCTTCAGATCACGCCCCTCGAAATGTTACATCTCTGAGGCAAGCGAAACTTGTTCCTGGCTTGTTTGTTGCACAGCTGGTTCGCGGTTGTTATTGCCATCCTGGGACAGATGCTTTTGTTCAGTCATCGAGGTCTCGTAAAGATGTCATTGTTTTGTACAATGTTTCATTGTAATGTTTCGCCAAGGACACAACCGTAGCAATGTGAACAGTCTCTAAACAGGAATGCTGGCGAATGCTTCAGCGTGAGGTGAATTTCTACGACTTGGCCTTCGATGTGTATTTTGCTCCCTCAGTGAACCCACTAGAACCGGATTCTGAAAGGCTAATTTGGCTCTAAATGGAAAATAAACACGAGTCATAAGACCGATGAAAAAGACAGAGGCTGTAGTCCGTTAATGCTGAATCATTTCAGGATGTCAGCGCCACACATTTTAGCGTAGCTGACATTTTAATCTCCATTAAATGTTGTGATGCGCGCAGACCCAGCTGATCTCACAAGACTGATCCACAGTAACCACTTCACGGGACATTTCAGCAAAACATATCCACTTGTTTTAGATCCAGGATTGTCCAAGGCAATGTGGCTGTAAGACCTTGGCAGTAACACAAAACATGAGCAGCAGCCCTACAGCTGCACATCCAGTCCTAAGCTGTGTGAGTGAATGTTGTCTCATTAAATATTTAATAGGATCCGGCGGGACTGTAACAGGTTTATGATGGAGTAATAGGCCAGCCATGAAAATCCTTGGGCTCTAAAGAGTTCAGATGAAGAGCCACGCCCTGTACCATGAGACACAATATGAGAACGAAACAAAATTGTTTTTAAACAGATTGTTTTTTACACGTTTTTGACATTTTAATGAAATAAAAGCCTTATAATAGAAGCTTGTATTGCATAAATAATAAATCTCACAGACAAATGAAGCTGGTTTAATTCAGCTTGTCTTACTGAAGTTCAACCACCTGAGGTCAGTGTGAGACATTAAATCGTCCATTCAAACATTCTATGAGACAACTGCTATGTGTCTTTAACAGCAAGGACATGCTCGTTTGGACTCTATGGTGCTGCTGCTGATGAAGTTGGACCAACTGGACCAGGAAATTGAGAATGCGCTCATTGCCACCTCCTCTATTCAGAGCATTCCCAGCCCCCACCGGCGCCACCACCTGGTACACATAACCACATTGGAAATACACATTTAGTCTTTTAATTCTTCATCCATGAAGATTCATCATAAACTGGTCTCTCACTAGTGGGAAGTCATAAAAAGTCTATAATCTTCATTCATCCTTTACATAAATCAATTTTCTTTCATCAACTTTCAAGAAATAAAAGAAAAACACAGTCTCTAACACATTTGTAATTTATTCACGTAGGAGAATGACGTAGGATCTACGACGGCAGCCTCTCAACCACAACCTATCTCAGAACCATCCCTCGGAGCAAAGCCTAAGAGTGGGGTAAGACTTCAGTATCACTCCAGTTTATACATTCAATCTCTGCAGGGCTGCAGATCAATTATTTATCTTTGCATCAACTTACAGAAAGTCACTCTGAACGAACAGCCTCTCTGTCACTAAACATGTCAGTGACACTTATGCCAAAGGAATATTTAACAGTTCTACCATCAGTTTATAGTTAAAAGACGACTGACGAGTCCACAAAGTTTGAGACATTAAAATAATCTGTTGACGTCTCAGACTGGTAAATCAGACACATGAAAACTTGATTTAAAGGTAAATATTTTTTAAAAATTGGCACCCAAAGGTCCAGACAGTATTTTTCATGCTTCTGATGAATAAAAATTATTGAAAAAAGTATTGACTGAGGATTTAAAGAAGCCCTTCCATTAAAAACAGTTTTTCTGAGGTTTCTGTTGAATATTTTAGCTCCACAGATGTTCTTACCTTCATAGTGGGTGTGAAAACAGGTCAATAACTTTTCTTTCAGTTTTAATCTCTCAAACTACGCAGGTGGTGATAAAACCCGATTTCTCCCGAGTTCGAACAGCCTGTATCTGTTTCATCACAACTCCTTTGTTCGTTAGTAGTCAGCAGCTCCCGCAGTTGAAACTACGCCTAGCATGCTGCTGGCTAAAAGCTGTAGCATAAGACATAGCAAACCAGAAGAGACATGGTGTGCTGTTGCCATGCACAGTGGGGCAGGAAACAGTATACCTTGCTCTCATAGGCTAACTTGTTAGCCAATCTGAGTCCAGCAAATTCTAATAATGAATATGAACGAGCTGCTGACAAAGCAGCCTGACGGAAGGAGCCGGAACCACCTGAATTTTAACGCAGACAATTGAAAGGTCTGTTAATCAGTGTTTCCTGACATTTTTTGGATTTAAAATGTTTCATATTACTGGTTAATACTTAAGAAAAAACCACAAAGTCCTGAACTTTGTATGAAATGGCCTCTTTAAGGGTTTGTGCCTGAAAGGATTAGCATGAGCTAATGAAATTGGAGGATACAGTTAAGTTTTTAAAGGGGACATGGTTCACTTTTCTCAGTAAGAATGATTTTTGGAATATAACCTGTCACGGTGTGGTTGTTGATTAGTGTGAGTGTTTATTTAACACATTTCACAGCTTTTATAATAGTGTTTGTGTGTCAATAGCCAAATATGCTACTTTTTTTTTTTCATCTTAGTTTTGCTCTGGCAGAAGTAGAGTGGGCAGAGAAGCAGGAGGTCAATATTGTTGAATTTGAGATGTAAAACAACAATAATTAGCAGCTCACTGAATTCAGCAACCACAAAACACTTTGATTAAACAAATAACTTACCAGACTGATCAGATTTCTTTGTATCCAGCCGGAAAATTGTTAAATCTTCACTTCTGCTCTGCTACATGAAACTGTCACATTTGGGTTCAGGTATTTTAGCATTTACATGTTGATTTAGAAAAATTCCAAACTGCTTCCTCAGACAAATTACACAGTTTTCATTTCCAAAATCTTTAGGAAGTTCAGGGAAAATGTCTAATTCTCCTAAAACATTTTAATATTAATTAAAAAGGCTGGAAAAGTTAAAGCGCTTGTCTTTCTTCTCCTTGGGGTTATTATGTAGCAAACAGATGGTGAACAAATAAAACAGGAAGTTTCTGAATTGTAGGAATGTCCTTTAGCTCTAAGGACTTAGTCAAGCAGAGGATAAGACTCTATAATTAGCTGGTTACAAAGATGTGGCCCCCACCACTCCAACAAAGGGGTCAGAAGGGGAGTCTGGGAGGTGAAAAGCCAAGGGGAGGGGGTCCCGTTTCAAGTGGGCTGTTTTTAAACCCCTTGCTTGCTCATTTTATGATTTGTCAGCTTTGTACTGTAGCAGCTTTAATGCAGTGAATAAGTTGCTGATTCTTAACTGATTTGTAGATTTTATATCACAACATGCTGACTGATGACTTCAGAACATCCAAAATATAGTTTCAGTCGTTTTATCAGTGTAACATTTCCTCCGTCCAAATTCTCCTGCTGCAGATTCATGTTGCTGGGTCTTGCTGCACATCACAACCTTTTTACTCAACAGAGACATCGGCTGAGGTAATTATAAGGGACAGATCAACAGGCTGTGTGATGTGCAGCCGAACGGTCCGTGGCCAGATGTTTCCACAACACTCATTACAGCAGTTACCCAAAGAAAGTTGCTAAGCTTGAGTAAACAGCGCTTTCACTGCGCCTAATTGGAGGCTTTTTACTGTGGAGGCCCCGAAGAGACATGGATTAAAGCCAAAGTGATGATGACTTTGAGAGGAGGGGATTCTCGTTATGTAAATAGTTTCAGGGGACTGCTGTGTTGTTCCAGACCTAAATGTTGTAATTGGCTTTTTAATCTTTTTAGCTCGACAATACAAATTGTTTAAATTAGGTTTACACAGAGACAATGAGAGAGAACAGCCTGTTACTTTGTTTTTTTTTATAACAAATGAACAATTCATTTGAAAAATGGATCATTTCACCTCACTTTCATTTATGCGAGACCAATTTCTTTAAATAAAAGGGACCCAGCCGGTAATGTATAACTTAAAGAGGCCATTTCACACAAATTTCAGGACTTTGTGGTTATTTAAGTATTAACCAGTAATATGAAACATTTTATATCTAAAAAATGTCAGGAAACACTGATTAACACACCTTTCAATTTGTCTGCGTTAAAATTCGGGGCTGGAGAGCATGATTATTGAGCTGAACTCACAATATTTTATTGTCCGGCTCGGATCGGGGATCTGAGTGGGTTTGATGAGGAATATTGGTTGACCTCAGCCTCGGAGCGTTCGCGTGGGGGGGTTAACGAGCCTGGCACCCAGCTGAAGGCTTTATGCTGTGTTATTCTGTTCCAAGTTCCATATACCACCTTTAACTGCTGGAGCTGCAGAATACTAACGGATAAAGGAGTTGTGACGAAACAAATTCAGGCCGTTTGAACTCAGGAGAACTCGGGTGTTATCGCCACCTGCGTAGTTTGAGAGATAAAAACTGAAAGAGAAGTTATTGACCTGTTTTCACACCCACTATGAAGGTAAGAACACCTGTGGAGCTAAAATATTCAACAGAAACCTCAGAAAAAAAGGTTTTAATGGAAGGACCTCTTTAGCGATCAGGCCAGGTTCCGATATGGGATGTTGTGGAGACTATAGCAGGTTCTTGATCCCGTGTGAACAACCTTTCAATTCTACAAACATTATGCCATCTTTTGTAAAACTTAGAAAAGGATGATTCATGTTCTGAGCAGCTCACAATACAAAAGATCTCCACCAAAACAGATGTCTAAAATCCAGTTCATCAAGACCCTAGAACTTTCCAAAAAACAAACGTGGATAAACATTTTGTCTATATGAACCGTGAAATGACTGTTTTCCACACTGAAGGGGAAAAAATGTCTGAAGTCTACAAAATGTTGGATGTAATCATTTGTTGACCTTAACAAGCCATTAAAACGTGCCGTTGAAAACCTTATTAGAAGACATACTTCACTGCTGGAGAATTTCAGCCATGAACCTTTGGTGTCCCCAGAGATGATGAGAACAGCTGCTTCATGCAAACAGTGTAGTGAAACTGCATGTGGTAACACACAGGCACTTTTTCCAGCAGGTGTTTTAATTTGACAGTGTAAGGAAAGCACAGGTGTAATTCTGACGGCTGCATTCCATTTAGAAGAAGTTTTCCTTCTCCGCGTGTTCGACAGATCGACCAGTTACAGCTGCAGTTTATTAAACACGTTCCCTGCTCTCTCAAATCAAAATATCAGCTGTAAAATCTGTTTTTTTGTTTTTGTTTTGGATGCTAGTAACTATGAAACAATATAAAAATAACTGTTTTCTATCCCTTTTTCTGTTTTAATCTTCTAATTTTTCACCTCAACCCAACTGTAAACATTTTTCTGTTTCATAGCAGCAGTGCTCTTATTTTTAACGTTAGCTTTAGCACACTTTTACTAGCTACAGATCAAATGTTCAGTTTCCATACATTTAACCACAAGTAGCATAACATACCTAGACTGAGATAAGAACTTAGTAAATTTAGAGTGTTTTGAATCGGGTACGTTGGTGGTACGTCGTGTTTGTTTACTCTTCTGACACAAACATTCTGCTGCGATCGCACCAAGCTGTCGTGAAAGTGTGAAGCTTTGCAATTAGTGAACATCTACTTGACTTGAACATTATCTTGTACTTGTTAAGGCATTGAGTTCACATCAGAACATTCTTCCTAGCGTAGCCACTAGCCATTATTAGCCTTCAGCAGGTGGTTGTTATTATCTTGTTTCTAGAGGATGTTGTGCCACAGCAGGTGGGTTTTCTCTTTTTTTTTTAGCTGGAATGCCTATTCTTTACTCAGGGTGTTTTTGTTAGCAGGATTCTATTACTTGCTTAGTGTAGCAGGTGTCTTACACTCTTGTTTTGCTGATGTTGTAGCGACAGGTGTTTTTATGTGTGTGCTGGTACACAGACATTACAGTTACTAGGGCTGCAGTTGATGCTCATTTTATTTTTGTTAATCATTTTCACATTTATTTGATGTTGAATGATGTGATCTGTAAAAGTCATCTGATATGAGTTTATTTTGGGAGTTAATAATCAGGATGTGAGAGGGATCCGAGGCGGGTGGAGACTTCACGACCTCTGACTGCCTTCCTCTGACTGTTACAGACGGAAACAACAAATCAGACTCCTTCAGCGCTGAATGTTCACACCAGCAAAGCACAGAAGCCAAAAACCTCCTAAGACATTGCTAAACAGAGCACATAACTGCATGGTAAAATTAGCACGGGGGTGTTTCATGTGCCAAGCATGTGTTGAGAGGGAAGGGGCTGTTCTGTACCAACCTTCGCCCTATCCGGGTTTTTTTGGGAAAGATTCCACAATGAGGCAACCTTTGACCACGTGTTATGATCTGTATTTGATCTCCATAGAAACAAAGCACTGTCCATGCTGCCAGTGATTCCCATAAGAAGTAAATTTTTAGCTTCAACGCCTTTAATCTCGATGTGTTTGTGTTTTTTTTATAGATGATGGATTGATTAAAAGATATTTTTATTCCATGGTGACAAAAACACTTTATTTCCTGTCCATAGGTCTCGTACAGACACAGTTCTTTATCTGTTCATGCTCCGGTGGACAATAGAAGTGCTGTGGTTTGCGTGCTAAGGTCACTTGCAGATCTCTGCTCTGTCCTTCCTCTATGTTCCACTTTGGGAGCCTCACAGTCCCCAAACATCCTCCATCTAAACCACACCTTCTCAACGTCCCCGCCAGATAAACACCAAAGACTTCAGCTACTTTCACTGCTTGTTTTTTGTCTTGTTTATCTTCTCATTTTCTCCCTCATTCCTATTCTCGGTGAACAGTCAACACAAAGAGGAACAGGCGTAATCATGTTTGCCTACATTCCACCCACATAGTTGACTCGAAGGCTGCCAAATAGAAGCAGCAAGCTCTAAAACTGAGGGGCCATCCGGTCCCGTCGAGAGCTGCCAGTCAGGGCTCATGGCCACGCCGGCTGCTTTGTGTTCTGTCATTGTCCCCAAGGTCGCTCCTCCACTGAGCACAGCTGTAACAGGGAGACAAACACAGGCCCACTGTGGCTTCACAATAAGAGGATCAGAAAAAAAGAGAAGAGGATTATATTCAAGGCAGGATGTGGAAAATTCACTTCTCCTCAACTCCCACAAGGAAATCTTGTTTTTCCTGTCAATTCAACACCATGTTGTTGCATAAAAACACTCCAGCGCATGAAAAAAACGTGCAGTTTTTCGTTATTAGCAGACACCGCCCTCGTGTGTTGGCCCGACTCAGTCTGAATACTGAAGTCTTAGTGTTTAAAACATCTGGATTGGAGCCACGATTGGCTGAAAGATTTCATAGTTTAATGAAAGTCAAACAGATTATTGTGCTTATTATCTATCATTATCTCTCTGTCTTTATGGCACGGAGCCTAAATCTTATCAACCTGACTGCAAATGTAATTAATTTTCTCTGTATGGGTTGTGAGAATCTTACATTTTTAATACAAAGTCATCAAAGCATCGGAATACAGTAAAAGTGCATCTGCATCATGAAGGAGATGATAAAAAGAACCTGAATAGTTACAAGATGAGGGTGTTTGTTGACGGCAACAAATCTGAAGGATGACTGGAGACAACCAACATCTGGAAACATCCCTGCAGCTTGCTGATAATGAAGCACCATAAATCAGAGAGGGAACAACAAACTGAGCGCGCTCTCAGGAATGCACCATAAACCAGGTGCTGATTCAGGCACACGCTTCCAGGTCGATTGGGTGTTTTAATTCACTTTAAGATGCATCCCGCGTTGTTCTGGATGGTTCCATCACAAGAGGACAGCTCTTTGCTCGCTCTCCCCAAAATGTCAGCAGCTAACCCACAAGCCGCTTGAATTTGAGCTTATCCTGATTAACTTTGGTATAACAAGCCACACATTCAGGTCTGGAGAGCAGGAACAGGTGACATGTTTGTAGTGAAAACGCCAAAGAGATGAGATCCAACTAAATCTGATCACATCAACAAATTCAAAAAAGCAACAGCGGCTGTTTTAATGTCAGCGGACAGATGATGATACGCGCTTGCATCAGGAAGAGCTGATGTCATCTGATTCAATGAGTTCAAATTTATTGCAAAATGCTAATCAGATGTTCAGCATTTTTAAAATAGTTTGAATATTTCAAACTTTTCTGAATCACACAACAGAGAGCAGAATTTAAATGCAGTGTTGCTCCAAAAATCTTTCAAAGTGTGAGAGTCACTGAGAATCTGCTGCAGACTGAAACCATGTCTTTAAGTGAAGATCTTAAACTGATTTACGCTGAGTCATCGTTCAGGCTGAATTTCTTTCCTTTTGTATTTACATGGAAAACCAAAACCTGGATCTTCGCTTTTTATTTTGGTCCACAGTCAGAGATTTTCAACATGGACTCAGTCACACGCCTCAATTGTCTAATTTCACACTGAACTAAACAAAATCTGTTTTTTTTTTTACTAAATCTGTTCAGTTTTGTCTCTATTTGCATGTAGTGAAGCATCTACAGATGTAGCAACAACATCTGGATCATGTTTGTTATCTGATGTGAAAAAATGCTGCACAATCAGAGACACACATGAACATTACAAAGACCTGATCCAGGTGGACCGATCTGAACCAGAACAAGGTGATCAAAGACTTTTACAACCAAATCTGATCTGAAGGCTGATGGATAATCATGAAAACATGTGATGTGATGGAGCAAAAAGGAAATTATTTTATAATCAGCTCTTCAAAATTAGTAAATGGTGTTTGATTCCACACAGTAAATGAGATGCAGGACAGTGTTGATGAGATTCTTCTGGGTGTGTTTAAACTCTGCTGCTCGCTGCAGTCAGAATGAACAACACAGATAAACGACTGGCATCAAGATTTGCATGTTCAAACACACACAGTCTGATACAGTCATTTCTTCTGTTTCTCAACTCCTTCACATCAGCCAGCTGCATCACGTTTTCCATTTCCTGTTGCTTCGGCTGAGGATCAATAAGTGTTTGTTTTATATCTTCACTGTGGGCTTTATATTCTGTTAGCTGATGTTTTTCTGACGAAAATTGCAACAAAACCTGTCAGTATTTGGTTTTTACTTGCTTTTACTGGCGTGTGGTTGAAATGTGCCTGTCTCACACAACATCCTCATTTTGTCTTCCTTCCATCCATCCATCCATCCATCCATCCATCCATCCATCCATCCATCCATC
>SSNP01000074.1:1153808-1311176 GCA_006937955.1 Pachypanchax playfairii | reverse complement strand
CTGTAAAATCTGTTTTTTTGTTTTTGTTTTGGATGCTAGTAACTATGAAACAATATAAAAATAACTGTTTTCTATCCCTTTTTCTGTTTTAATCTTCTAATTTTTCACCTCAACCCAACTGTAAACATTTTTCTGTTTCATAGCAGCAGTGCTCTTATTTTTAACGTTAGCTTTAGCACACTTTTACTAGCTACAGATCAAATGTTCAGTTTCCATACATTTAACCACAAGTAGCATAACATACCTAGACTGAGATAAGAACTTAGTAAATTTAGAGTGTTTTGAATCGGGTACGTTGGTGGTACGTCGTGTTTGTTTACTCTTCTGACACAAACATTCTGCTGCGATCGCACCAAGCTGTCGTGAAAGTGTGAAGCTTTGCAATTAGTGAACATCTACTTGACTTGAACATTATCTTGTACTTGTTAAGGCATTGAGTTCACATCAGAACATTCTTCCTAGCGTAGCCACTAGCCATTATTAGCCTTCAGCAGGTGGTTGTTATTATCTTGTTTCTAGAGGATGTTGTGCCACAGCAGGTGGGTTTTCTCTTTTTTTTTTAGCTGGAATGCCTATTCTTTACTCAGGGTGTTTTTGTTAGCAGGATTCTATTACTTGCTTAGTGTAGCAGGTGTCTTACACTCTTGTTTTGCTGATGTTGTAGCGACAGGTGTTTTTATGTGTGTGCTGGTACACAGACATTACAGTTACTAGGGCTGCAGTTGATGCTCATTTTATTTTTGTTAATCATTTTCACATTTATTTGATGTTGAATGATGTGATCTGTAAAAGTCATCTGATATGAGTTTATTTTGGGAGTTAATAATCAGGATGTGAGAGGGATCCGAGGCGGGTGGAGACTTCACGACCTCTGACTGCCTTCCTCTGACTGTTACAGACGGAAACAACAAATCAGACTCCTTCAGCGCTGAATGTTCACACCAGCAAAGCACAGAAGCCAAAAACCTCCTAAGACATTGCTAAACAGAGCACATAACTGCATGGTAAAATTAGCACGGGGGTGTTTCATGTGCCAAGCATGTGTTGAGAGGGAAGGGGCTGTTCTGTACCAACCTTCGCCCTATCCGGGTTTTTTTGGGAAAGATTCCACAATGAGGCAACCTTTGACCACGTGTTATGATCTGTATTTGATCTCCATAGAAACAAAGCACTGTCCATGCTGCCAGTGATTCCCATAAGAAGTAAATTTTTAGCTTCAACGCCTTTAATCTCGATGTGTTTGTGTTTTTTTTATAGATGATGGATTGATTAAAAGATATTTTTATTCCATGGTGACAAAAACACTTTATTTCCTGTCCATAGGTCTCGTACAGACACAGTTCTTTATCTGTTCATGCTCCGGTGGACAATAGAAGTGCTGTGGTTTGCGTGCTAAGGTCACTTGCAGATCTCTGCTCTGTCCTTCCTCTATGTTCCACTTTGGGAGCCTCACAGTCCCCAAACATCCTCCATCTAAACCACACCTTCTCAACGTCCCCGCCAGATAAACACCAAAGACTTCAGCTACTTTCACTGCTTGTTTTTTGTCTTGTTTATCTTCTCATTTTCTCCCTCATTCCTATTCTCGGTGAACAGTCAACACAAAGAGGAACAGGCGTAATCATGTTTGCCTACATTCCACCCACATAGTTGACTCGAAGGCTGCCAAATAGAAGCAGCAAGCTCTAAAACTGAGGGGCCATCCGGTCCCGTCGAGAGCTGCCAGTCAGGGCTCATGGCCACGCCGGCTGCTTTGTGTTCTGTCATTGTCCCCAAGGTCGCTCCTCCACTGAGCACAGCTGTAACAGGGAGACAAACACAGGCCCACTGTGGCTTCACAATAAGAGGATCAGAAAAAAAGAGAAGAGGATTATATTCAAGGCAGGATGTGGAAAATTCACTTCTCCTCAACTCCCACAAGGAAATCTTGTTTTTCCTGTCAATTCAACACCATGTTGTTGCATAAAAACACTCCAGCGCATGAAAAAAACGTGCAGTTTTTCGTTATTAGCAGACACCGCCCTCGTGTGTTGGCCCGACTCAGTCTGAATACTGAAGTCTTAGTGTTTAAAACATCTGGATTGGAGCCACGATTGGCTGAAAGATTTCATAGTTTAATGAAAGTCAAACAGATTATTGTGCTTATTATCTATCATTATCTCTCTGTCTTTATGGCACGGAGCCTAAATCTTATCAACCTGACTGCAAATGTAATTAATTTTCTCTGTATGGGTTGTGAGAATCTTACATTTTTAATACAAAGTCATCAAAGCATCGGAATACAGTAAAAGTGCATCTGCATCATGAAGGAGATGATAAAAAGAACCTGAATAGTTACAAGATGAGGGTGTTTGTTGACGGCAACAAATCTGAAGGATGACTGGAGACAACCAACATCTGGAAACATCCCTGCAGCTTGCTGATAATGAAGCACCATAAATCAGAGAGGGAACAACAAACTGAGCGCGCTCTCAGGAATGCACCATAAACCAGGTGCTGATTCAGGCACACGCTTCCAGGTCGATTGGGTGTTTTAATTCACTTTAAGATGCATCCCGCGTTGTTCTGGATGGTTCCATCACAAGAGGACAGCTCTTTGCTCGCTCTCCCCAAAATGTCAGCAGCTAACCCACAAGCCGCTTGAATTTGAGCTTATCCTGATTAACTTTGGTATAACAAGCCACACATTCAGGTCTGGAGAGCAGGAACAGGTGACATGTTTGTAGTGAAAACGCCAAAGAGATGAGATCCAACTAAATCTGATCACATCAACAAATTCAAAAAAGCAACAGCGGCTGTTTTAATGTCAGCGGACAGATGATGATACGCGCTTGCATCAGGAAGAGCTGATGTCATCTGATTCAATGAGTTCAAATTTATTGCAAAATGCTAATCAGATGTTCAGCATTTTTAAAATAGTTTGAATATTTCAAACTTTTCTGAATCACACAACAGAGAGCAGAATTTAAATGCAGTGTTGCTCCAAAAATCTTTCAAAGTGTGAGAGTCACTGAGAATCTGCTGCAGACTGAAACCATGTCTTTAAGTGAAGATCTTAAACTGATTTACGCTGAGTCATCGTTCAGGCTGAATTTCTTTCCTTTTGTATTTACATGGAAAACCAAAACCTGGATCTTCGCTTTTTATTTTGGTCCACAGTCAGAGATTTTCAACATGGACTCAGTCACACGCCTCAATTGTCTAATTTCACACTGAACTAAACAAAATCTGTTTTTTTTTTTACTAAATCTGTTCAGTTTTGTCTCTATTTGCATGTAGTGAAGCATCTACAGATGTAGCAACAACATCTGGATCATGTTTGTTATCTGATGTGAAAAAATGCTGCACAATCAGAGACACACATGAACATTACAAAGACCTGATCCAGGTGGACCGATCTGAACCAGAACAAGGTGATCAAAGACTTTTACAACCAAATCTGATCTGAAGGCTGATGGATAATCATGAAAACATGTGATGTGATGGAGCAAAAAGGAAATTATTTTATAATCAGCTCTTCAAAATTAGTAAATGGTGTTTGATTCCACACAGTAAATGAGATGCAGGACAGTGTTGATGAGATTCTTCTGGGTGTGTTTAAACTCTGCTGCTCGCTGCAGTCAGAATGAACAACACAGATAAACGACTGGCATCAAGATTTGCATGTTCAAACACACACAGTCTGATACAGTCATTTCTTCTGTTTCTCAACTCCTTCACATCAGCCAGCTGCATCACGTTTTCCATTTCCTGTTGCTTCGGCTGAGGATCAATAAGTGTTTGTTTTATATCTTCACTGTGGGCTTTATATTCTGTTAGCTGATGTTTTTCTGACGAAAATTGCAACAAAACCTGTCAGTATTTGGTTTTTACTTGCTTTTACTGGCGTGTGGTTGAAATGTGCCTGTCTCACACAACATCCTCATTTTGTCTTCCTTCCATCCATCCATCCATCCATCCATCCATCCATCCATCCATCCATCCATCCATCCATCCGTCCGTCCATCCATCCATCCATCCATCCATCCATCCATCCATCCATCCATCCATCCATTCATCATCCACCCATCCATCCATCCATTCATCATCCACCCATCCATCCATCCATCCATCCATCCATTCATCATCCACCCATCCATCCATCCATCCATCCACCCATCCATCCATCCATCCATCCATCCATCCATCCATCCATCCATCCATCCATCCATCCATCCATCCATCCATCCATCCATCCATTCATCCATCCATCCGTTGTTTATTCATTCATTCATTCATTCATTCATTCATTCATTCATTCATTCATCCTTATATAACTTAAAAGCTCTAACAAGTTGTTAGAGGTTTGGTTTTCACTTTGGTCCAACTCGTTTCTGCAGGTTTTGTTAGAAGTGGTTGTTCTTGTGTGTCGATAGAACGAGTCAGAGGTTCTTCTCCAGGACTCCATGTTAAATCCCTGCAGACGCTGCCTCTAAATAGCCTCATGTTTGTGTAAAAAATGACAAATTAAGGTGTTTGTGACTCGACCTGCCTTCCCATCTTTCAGCTGACATCATTCCACATGAGACTCGTGGCTTGAGACTGAGTGAGGAAACGATGTCGGGGTTGATGTGTCTGTCTGTGACTGTTTAAGAAACATTAACACATATGAACATTATGTTTCACTGTTCATGTAGAAGGACTGAAAGACTTTGTCAAACTTTAAAAAGTTTGATTTTTCTTTTAAAAATTACTGTTAAATCCATCATCTGGACTCAAAAACTGTTTTTCTACAGGAACATAATTTCATTAAAGTTTTGCATCACTTCCTTCTAAAACTCTATAACAGCAGCTGGAGACCTAGAGTAGACAGTAGAAGAAGTTGGTAGTGGGACGGAGCAAGGGGGAGGTTAAACTTTTACTTATGGAGGAGGCTGAAATAGAAATCCTTTCCCACGTTTCTTTTACATGTGCACTCACAGGCTGACGGAGAGAGAAAAACAATTAGAGTGAGCACATTCATGCTGGTCAAAAAACAGATAAGATCTCCAGAGGTTTTTGGTTTGGATGCACGTACACTCACACGGCTCCCTCCTCCCTCAGTCACATGCAGTCGTTCAGACGCTAACTTACCTGACCATAAACCATTTGCACCAATTTAGCCATTTGTACTAAGTGGTGGAGAAAAAAGTTTGGGTTGACTTAAGCCCTCTAATCCCTGTCCAGCACAAACCATGGGTGGCCACACACACACATTTCAGCTGTAGTGGGGGATCTGAACCAGAGCTACATGCCAATAGCTTGTTTCCAGTATGGAAAAACAAAATGATGCAACTTTAAGGTAAATGAGTGTCGGTACTTTCTTTAATGAACATGCAAAATCTCCCGTGTTTACATCAGAACATGCAGCTCGCTGTAACTGCATTTGTTCAACACACAAACAACATGTGGTAGAAAAACGTACACGCTGTTGTTCTTAACAAGAACAGAAAGTTTTCAAAGATTTAAAATATGGACTTCAACTTTCAACTTTCACTAAAAGTCTCTTTCTGATAGAAAGATAAAAATGTGAAAGTATTTGCATCATGACAAAACAATTTTGTGGGAAAATCTACAAAACTGCAGGCTTCAGTTAGGAAAATAATAACCATATGGTGGATAATTATCCAGGAATACCAAGCTCTTCACACATGCGTATGGCAAACACATACCATAACCCCCCCCCCTTCTCCAAAACAGCTCACTTCCATTAAATTAGTGGCAGTAAATGAGGCAGCTTATGCTACCCTGCATCCTACATTTCCTCAGTGAACAGAGCAGCTGAGTCAATCCAGCACTTTGACAGTCTTCACTTACTAAACATTACACTTAGTAAAATAATCTCTGTTTTAATGGTATAATGCAGTATGGTGGTACTGCTGCCTTCCAGTTAGAAGGATGCAGGTTTGATTCTCAGCTGCTGCCTTGCTGCGTGGAGTTTACATCTTCTGTCTGTGTTCTGGTGATTGTATTGATGCTTCATCTTCAGTGTGTGTGTTCGTGGTTGTTCCTCTCTGATAGACCTGTTGGGGGTGTGCTCCGCCTCCTCGCTCTCTGAAAACACATGAACTGTAGATCCATGTCGAGGTTGAAAAGCGATGCAGATGATGCTTAAAAAGGTCAAATTTACCTGCTGAAACAATGTTTGAAACAATAATAATAACAAACTCACCGTTGTGAATTTTCTTTTTTTTTTTCAGTGTTAAATTGGCTGAAACAATCGGCATTTATATGAAATATCAACCATGAGTCTAATTCTGTCCATGTTAATAAGAAGTGCCCAAAGAACATCAATAAAAATGTGTAATTAGACCTTAACTTAACCAGGTAAGGGTTGCACGGTGGTGCAGATGGTATCACTGTTGCCTTGCAGCGAGAAGGTCCTGGGTTTAAAACCAGACTGGGACCTTTCTGTACTGAGTTTGCATGTTCTCCCGTGTATGTGTGGGTTTTCTCCAGGAACTCTAGCTTCTTCCCACAGACCAAAATATCCACAGTAGTTTATTGTCAGCCCAAAATGTATTGAATAGGTGTAAGTGTGTATGAATGTAGTCTGTGTGTATGTGGCCCTGTGATGGACGGGTGACCTGTCCAGGTGTTATTGTCTCAGATGAAGAAAACAACAGTTTAACTTTATTTTCTGATACTTTATCATTAAACCTTAATTAGCTCTTTGAAATCTGATTCTAACTCGTAAAACTGTAAATGATTTTTGTCAGGAAAATTCTGATGATGAAACATTTCTTAGTTCATCAAAGTGACATTTAACACTGTTGTGTTTATCACGCATTCCAGATGTTTTACAATATATTCTTTAGTTCTGTTTCCAGCTGCCACATATCTTCTTATTTATTCTTGTAAATTACATTTTAAAACTCAAGAATCTTTCCTAATTTAAAAACAGGAGAATTAGAAAGTGGGTTGTTGCCATGGTGAAGTTGCTTCACAACCAACGTGGAATATTTCAGCATAAAAAAAACCTGATAATTAAGAGTAAATACGTGATATTTGTTGCAGCTGCAGGAAGCCAGGCGAGATGTTTCCGTGTGTCTTTGTTCTGTCATCACTTCGTTTTCACCACTCAAGCATGTGAGCGGTGTCAGTCAGCCTGTTGGCAAGAGAAGCAGAAAAATGCAGCTCCATAAATTTTGTACCGTTCCTTCATGAAGGTATTCGGTGCGGTCTGGATTGTGCAAGATCTCTTGTGAAAGTGATCTTAAAGTCTTGCATGTTGATCACTGCACGTCGACTCTTTCCCTGATAACTCAGCCAACACTGTGAAGTCAGTTTACTGTTTAATTGCTGCAAGATTTTGCAAAATGCAGGAATTTGGGATCTTCAGCAGCCATTAGAGTGAAACCCCAAGGGTCAAAGTTCATTTGGAAGAGTTTCTGAACTGACTGTATTTTAATGTGATACTTTGTGAAGAAATCATCAAATATTAGAGTTCCTCTCCATTTTTGGTCTGCTTTTTTAAGCTGGTTTTAAAATGCAGCTGACACTCACAAGTCACTGGAGCAGAGGTACGTATGTGCAGGCGAGTGTGTCCACAGACTCGGAGATAAAATACCTTTCAAAGCTCTGAAACAGTTAAAACACTGATACTTCTCCACCTAATCTGAACTAAGAGATCCTTTCTGAATGGCTTCACGTAACAATAAACCACCGAAGCAGGAAACAAACCTCCACGACGTTCACAACTCAGACAAAACAAAATAAAACTACAAGTAAACAAGATGTCAGCTTCAGTCATGCAAAGCACACAGACACAAACAACATGACTGATATAATTCAAGGAATTTTACACTCATCTCCGCCTCGCTGTGCTCCAGCGACTCGTGAATATCAACCGTCATTTCAAACTGGTTGAAAAATGACACGAACATGGTCGATCCAGGTGGAGCGCCGTTCTACGTGGCTCATGCATGGAGAGACGGGATCAAAACCTTTTAACTACGTGAGTTTTATGAGTAAAATGACCGCCATTTATTCAGGAAGTTATTTTCTGATCAGGAAGTAAGAGGTTCGAGCTCGGGCCTCAGCAGCAAGATACAGAACCCAAACCTGCCCTCTGGTCCTCAAGGAGGGTTCAAACACAGTAATTAGTTTCCTTGTGTGTGTAACTGCTGGTGCAGTTCTCCTACTTCAGCAGTTAAAGGGTTAAAGAAAAGCTTCAAGGATTTTGAAAACAAAAAACGTCCTGGTGTTTGTTTAGATATTGCCTGTGGAAAACAGGAGACAAAGATATGAGCGAGACGAGTGTTTTACAAAAACTTTTAATCACTCAGATCTCTTCTCGGGGTGTGTGGATTAAAAAGGGTCAGGCTGTCGAGATCAGACAAGGACCCTGAGGTCAAATGTCGCTGGACCTTTGCATTCCATCTGACTGCTGCCGTCCACACACACACACACTCAAACAACCACCCTGTTTTACTGCACACACTGCTGAAGCAGTAGTCTTTCCCCCAAAACAACTCCAAAGAAGGACATATTAAGTGCACAGAATGATGAAGATCTACAGCAGCTATAAAACATGTTGTGGTTTTTATCAGTGACGTCTCCCCCGACATGAGAGCTGAATCAACACTGACTCACAAGAGTGTGTGTTGGCACTCAGATGTGTAATATATGACCCCTCAGGTGGGTTTATTATCAGGTATCGAAAGTATGCGTACACCAGAAAACTATGTCAATGCGTTCTTAAGAATGTTTCACTTTATATAAAAACATTCTGCTTTTTAAACTTTTTTCTTTCCTGTTTCTTTTTCCCAGAACATATCTGTTGTTTCAGAGAAGAAGAAAGCAGGTAAGTCATCCTCGTGTGTATGTTTTGTTTTGTATTTAAGGCTCACTATGAAATGTTAATCTTGCTAGCATCAGCTTCCTGCCATGTTTTATTCTGTCCATTAAGAGAAGGTGTCTTCAGCTGACCTGTCCTGGACCACACCTGGTCTTGCGTCAGCAGATCTTGGGGCGTGTTTCTGTTTGATAAACTTGTCTGTTCACGTCTTGGGGGCAAACAGAAGGTGGTGGGTTGCAGAGTCAGGAGGAGATTTGGGAGCATTGATAAGATCCAAGACTCATCAGACCTGCTGTCTTCTCATGATAAGAGCCAGACTGGACGTTGAGCCAGTTGCACTTTTGAACCATTCCCTCTGTCCTCTGGTCCTTCCACTGTCCTAAAAAAACAGATTCCATAAAAATCAAAAGACCTGGAAATGAATCATGTATCTACATTCAAAGTGTTTCCACCTTCAAAGGCAGCAAAATATTATCACAACACCTTGTCTGCTGATTTAATTATATTAATGAAACCAGAGTGAGATCTTTCTGCATGGAGTTTATATGTTCTCCCTGTACACGTGTGGGTTTTCTCCAGGTTGGTCACACAGACCTAAAGCACACATAAATGGTTAGCTGACAACTCTAACTAATGACCCATATGTGTGAGTGTTTGTCTGTCTATATGTGGCCCTGTAATGGACAGGTGACCAATCCAGGTGTAGCCCCGCCTCTCCCCCAATGACTGCTGGAGATAAACACCAGCTCCCCGTGACCCTGAATAGGACTGACTGACTTATAGATTTAAAAAAAAAAAGATACCAAACGTAGTCATTTCTGAAGATGTTTTACTTCAATTAAAAGATAAAAGTACTTTTAAATCATGTTGAGGACGACGTTTCTGAGTTACATCATATACAAACGACCAATCACTGACAGCTGACTCAAACGGAGCACTCAGTACACGTATAAAAGTAAACATGTTGTATTTATAATAAATATTCATACAGTTATTAGGAGTCCCTGTCTTCGTGTGATGAATAGGTTTCTTTGTATAGAAAACATCCACCTTTCAGAGTTTATGAGCTGACCTGAAGGACTGAGTCAGTGTGTAGAGACAGATCTGTCCGTCCTCTCCGGCTCCGGCCTCCCCGCCAGCAGTCTGCTGAAAATCCCCACAGTCATCAGGAAACTATGGACAGATCTGTTTTCAGGGGAGCAACGTTCACTAAACATTCCCCTATCGTCAGTTCACTGGTAGACAATGCAAACGAGGCGGTTGGATGTATATGAGGCTTTTATATACCCCCCCTCCCACCCCCCACTGTGACTTACTTCTTCTCTAATTATCACGACTGTCTGAAAACATTTCATGAGAGACATGCAGCAGTGTATTTGTTCCTGTGTGTGTTTATGGTTTGTGTATAATTGAGTTCTACCTTTTGGCAAAAATCCAAAATAAGTCAAAAGCTTCCCTAAAAAAAAAGAAAAATGCAGTGCCAGCTTCAAAGGGGTCACACATTCCTGGTCATTTTTCTTCATTTAAATCAATCGGACTCCTGGAAAGCGAGTTATGTAACCTCCATCCCTCTGTCTTTGTGATTGAATCCACCACTCTGTAGGAGATGAGAGGTTTTTGGGGGGAAGTGGGGTGTTAAGGGGGGGTGAAAATCCCTGTGTTCATTGTGACACTTCAAAGCCTTCTCTGTATCTCCACCATTCAAGCCTCTGGGAGTGACACATTTGTGACAGCGTTACATCACACGACCTGCCCTGAAGGCTCCTGCTGAACCGTCGTGCTTCACGATGCATTTTACTATCAGGTGAAAGACCATCGGTCGTTAACAAGAACTTCCCACAACCATCATCTTCCGGCAACGGAGCTGCTGAAGGTGCTCTGAACACACAATGTGTCCGTACCGCTGTGATGCCAGTCACATGCTGAGCTTCACAACACAACGCCAGCGCACTGGAGTGGCAAGAAATCATGCAAATGATGTCATCGGAAAAGGAGAGGTGCAGTCAGACATTAAGTTTGCATGACTGCCTCTATTATTTGTTCGGTATGACCTACAGTGATTAGTAGAAACAAGATCTTGTGATGTGAGTTATGTAACTACAGAAACAAATAATCTACGAATGATAGCAAAAAGTTGTTTATTTTGAAACTGTTGACACGTTTACCGGTCAGTAAGTGATCACAAGGGAAGAATTCATGTTGGATCTCTTATTTTTTTAATCTTTGTAATATTCTGAAATTGTTCAGAAAAATGTGTCTTTCGCTGTTTTCAGGACTTTGTCTCGACTTGTTGCCTGTTGCCGTGACGCGTCACATATATTCGGTATACATTTGATATTTTGGATGAAATCATGACCAAATATTCTGAAGGTATTTAGCTATGGTAGGGCTGCTTGTAGCCTTGGGGGAGCCTCATGCAACATGTTATTTTGGGGACGCTAGTTTACAAAACTAGGATGGAGAGATTCTTAACTCATTAGAAAATCTCTTGAACATTCCACAGTCGGTTACACTTCATGAATAAACAGTCTGCAATCAAGATGAACTCATGTTATAATTAATCATCTCAAGACGATCCACTCAAGTAAGACTTCTGACAGAACCTTGTTGCCTCGGTCTGTCCTAGTAAACTGAGCTGAGCTGAAAGGAAAAGCTCTTGATTTCCTGGACTGTCTGTGTTCTCACCCTCAACTGGTCATGAGGTCTGAAAGACTGAGATCCTGGATACAAGCAGCTTAAATGAGCTTCTTCTGTAGGGTGGCCAGGCTCAGCCTTAGAGACCGGGTGAGGAGCTCCATCATCTGCAGGAGCTTGAAGTTGAGTCGCTGCTCCTCCACATCAAAAGAAGTCAACTGAGGTGGTTTGGGTCTCTGGTTAGGATGCCTCCATGCCTCCCCATGGAGGGTTTCTATAGGAGGAGACCCTCAAACAGACCAGAGATCATATACCCTCTCTGACCTGGGAACACCTTGGGTCCCCCAGAAAGAGATTAAAATGTGTTGAAGAGAACATGTTGCCCTCACAACCTAACCGTATATAAGTATCAGGAGATAGATGGATGATGTACTTAAAATTTTGAGAGCAAGACCCTGACTCCGATTTAACAGCAACACAAATTCTTACACCCCAAAACAAAATGAAACAAACAAGCAAATAAATAAAATAGACCAAGTCCAAAATCAACAGAAGATAAATTGCTCTGACTTACATATCAATGACTGGTGTTTAAAAGACTGTTTTAAGACACACCTCCAATCAAAGACCTACACACAATACACTAATCATAAGCAATCCCAAAGTAACGTAAAGATGTAAATACCTCAGGAAGATCTTCCACTGGGTGATAACTTAACAAACATCAACCATAACTATCACACAAAACCACCAGCTACATCTTATCAATGCAGGTTATTTTATTCCTATTGCCTTCATTTATTGTGAAGCATATCAGAAGACAGGTAATTAAAATTCTTTAGATGAGGTTGAACATCCCCCTAGTGGATTGTGGGACTCCATGTATTAGCATTTACAAATAGCTCTGAGCTATGCTGTTGATCTATAGGCAATAAGCGCAGAACTCTTTGTAAATAACTGTGCAATGCTAAAATATATGAAGTGTAAAGGTTTATATAGTGTTTGTATGAATCAATGTAAAATTCATTAATATAGAATAGACATTCTTCTTGATCCTACTCGAACTAGCCATTAGCTTGTCATAACTAAATTCTGTTTTCTAAACCGAGGTTGTGTAAAGAGTCTTTACAACAAGTAAGATATTAATTGTTCATAAACTTTCAACACTTTTAAAGATCTGAACTATCTCTTTAGGAATGGCAGGTTTTTTGTTATGAAACAGTACATCAGTTCTTGAGTAAAGCTTCTTTTTAGCAACCCCTGATTGAGTTCCCACTGTGCTTATCTTCAGAGACACCTTGTTTGGTTCTGTGACCTCACTTCCTCTTTACCAGGAGGCTTTAACTTGTAAAGGGGTGAAACACAATGAGGGAAAGTTTCAGAAGTAAGGGAACAACAGCATTTTTAAGGTTTGAATTATTTTTCAAATGCTCTCCTACAAGCTCATTTTGTATGTGGTACTCAAGCAAAATTTCCACAGTAAACAAATATGTGTATGACTTAACTCTTTATTATATTATAGGAGGCTCAAACAGTAAAGGTATGATAGCACTTCCAGTCTTCCACATTAGAGACATGTAAAGATGCTGGAAGGATTCAATAATATTGGAAAACTGGATGTAAGCGATTCAGTGGCGACTTCTCAAGGAAGCAGGTTTGTTATTGGAGGGCTGGTGTCAGTCACTAGCAATCAGAAGTAGAAAACATCCAGGACATGTCTCCAGTCCATCACAGAGTCACATAAAGACAAAAAACATCACACACTCATGTTAGACCAACTCAAAGTTGCAAGTTCACCTAAAATGCATGTTTTCTTTTGATCTGTTGGAGAAAACCAGAATCCCAGACAGGTCCTTGAAATCAAACCCAAAACTGTTGTATGGAAACAGTGCTACATTGTGTTACCTTCATGTTGATTCTTTCAAAACAGTTGTTATATTAATTCTGATCATGCTAGATTTGATATCTTTAGTGTCATCTCAGCTTACATCAGCTCTTTGTACTGTAGATGTGTTCGAGGCACCGTGTTCTACCTTGTGGACCTAAACATAAACCAGCAACAAAAGAGAACACAGATATAGGCATCCAACCAACAGCATGATTAAAGCTTAACTTTTCATCTCTCCAAAGGAAAAAATAAAACTGTGAACATAAGAACAGTTTCATCATCAGATGGTTCCTATGAACAACTTGTTTTTGTTTTTTGTCCTTTGTTTCATCTCAGTCTTAATTATTTGCTTCGAAAGAGCTCCAAAGTTCTTGATTTGTAAACGTGACCTGAGCTTTAAAGAGACCATTCCCCACAAATTTCAGGACTTTGTGGTTATTTCTTAAGTATTAACCTGTAATATGAAACATTTTATATCTAAAAAACGTCAGGAAACACCGATTAACAGACCCTTCAATATAACTGTGTGAAGATTCGGCTGGTTCCGTCAGGCTTCGGGCTGAAACTCATTAATTTTCATTTTGCTAATTCACTGGACTCTGATTGGCTAACAAACTAGCCTATGAGAGCAAGGTATACTGTTTCCTGCCCCGCTGCGCATGGCAACAGCTCACAGAGTCTCTTCCTGTTTGCTACGTCTTATGCTACAGCTTTTAGCCAGCAGCATGCTAGGCGTGGTTTCAACTGCGGGAGCTGATGAATACTAATGAACAAAGGAGTTGTGATTAAACAGATACAGGCCGTTCGAACTCGGGAGAACTCGGGTTTTATCACCACCTGCGTAGTTTGAGAGATAAAAACTGAAAGAGAAGTTGTTGACCTGTTTTCACCCCCACTATGAAGGTAAGAACACCTGTGGAGCTAAAATATTCAACAGAAACCTCAGAAAAAAACATTTTTAATGGAAGGGCCTCTTTAACCCTGGGGATTCTGGAGTCAACCATCAACCTGCATCTAATTAAATCTGACCAACTGAAAACAGACAGAGACGTGATGCAGAAGTGAACATAAGATAATAGACATAACTGAGTAATGATCTTTCTTCAGGGGAGATAACTTTCAGCACAGATGCCTAAAAAATCTACATTTTCCACAGATCTTATGCTTTTTGCTTCAACAGAGAACTTTTTCATCCTTCACATTGCTCTCATTTCTACACCACTTTTCACTTAATTCAGAGAATGTCACAGTGAATTTGCTTTTGCACGCTAAGTGACTTTGTCATTTCTGCGGCGCTTCCCTGACGCTACATCCCTAATCTCAGTCAGCTTTCTGACGGATGTGATAAATCTGTTGTTGCCTTGAGCGAAGTCAGTAATAGCTTCTCGTTTATCTTTGTGTTAATAGTTTCTGCTCTTTAGTTTAGTCTGCGTGTTTTATATTGCTATCACTGTAGATCCTGTAAAAGAGTGCGTGCGCTTCTGCAAGGTCACATTCTTAGCCAGTCATGTCCGTCTGCACCAGACTCAACAGCCCCCGGCCCTGAGCGGCAGCGGCACCCCGTCCTGCGCGCCCCCCCCCCCCCCCCCCCCCCCCCCCCCCCCCCCCCTCCCCTCAGACACATTCTCTGCTTCTTCCTGTGTGAGGAGACTTGTTTATATTTCACACCTGTAACTCTGAACTGGACGCGTCTGCGTGTTTTTATCAAGTATAAATGACTACAGGTTCTAATCGTGATTGTGGAATTTTTCATTTCGAAGATCTGAATTTTTATTTTTTTTTTTCATGAGGTCAGTCCAGATTTCCTGTTCATTATTTTGTAATGTCAATTAGAGGTCTTCTTGTTCCAAATATACATTTTTAAGACTGTGAAAGTATTCCAGTTTCAGGCTTCTCCTTTCATCCGCTCAGCTGAGGTCCTTTTAAACAGGAAACCGTGGCATGAGGGGGGGGTTTACAACAGGAAGTCAGCTTGCTGAGCTTCGTGAGTTACAACAACAGAATGCTCCTCTGTCTGTCTGAGGAGGCACTGAGTCTTTAAAAAGCCATACAGACCCCCAAACTCTTATTTTCTGACAGATTTATTTCAGAATTCTGCGTTTCATGCAGTGGTATAAAACTATCAAAGCTATAAGCCGTTTCACAGGCTTGTTGCATCACTAGAACTGATGATATACCCTTTTAAATTCTCTTTAAAGATTCCAGGTCTGAGGTTCCCCAGCTGTCCCTGGTTAATGAATCCATCCTGATTCAACAGACTGTCACTCCCTCGCTGCTTTGTTTCATCCGTTTGGTTGTCGGAGAGAAACACCAAAGGTGCCAGATGCACGAACAAATTATACACAAGTTTTCTACTTTTAGCTTTTTAGTTTATGTCTTGTAGGAAGACAGATAATCTGATGAAACCAGCACTGCTTTTTCTGTGTGACATCTGAACTGCGAGGTTACTTGGTGATCCTAAACTAGCCGTAGATGTAAGTGTGTGTGAATGGTTCTACCAGGTGATCTGACCAGGCTGGACCCTGCTACTGTAGATCATAGACCAGCTCCCTGCCACCCTGGACAGGAACCAGTGAGTTCTGAAAAGAGATGGTCGGATCTTTTATTAATCCTCTCGGGAGGCGAGACTGAAGCTGCAGGTCTAAAAACAGCAAAAAACTCTGTCACATCGTCACTTCAAAGCTGTCTAACCTCAAACCCAGGCACACCCAGACACGCAGAGTTCAACTGACTGATAGGTTCTGGGCCGTGCCTTGAAAAAAACTTGAGTATTGTATTGTTCCTCATCAGCGTTTTGATCACCGAGCCTCACACACTGCTTATGTTCACTGTTTGAAGTCCACCCAGAATCACCACCCTGCTTTTCCTGTCTCCAGTTGTGGGTCAGTCTGTCGTCAGGTAGCTCCTTTCCCTCTGCGCGTACGTGCTTCTGGCATGCTGGACGTCCCTCCCTGGGTGAGGACACCTGATTGTCTCCTCTCCCTCATGCCAGGACACACGTCCTTCATATCCAAGTTACAGTCTGTCTGTTTCATCCCTTTAAGATAGACTGATGTGATGTTGTGATGCTCAGATTGATAATTTATATCAGAAGTGTGTGACAGATACTTTTGGTTCTCTGTATTCTGTCCTCAGACTCTTTTACAACACTGTCATCTGCAGCTGCGGCCTTGAGTCCTGCTTATCACTCCCAGCAAACCTTTAGAGAGCGTAAAGTAAATTGACCGTGATGAACACAATGCTATCAGCAAGCTGAAATAATCCTATGCTGGGTACATTACCTTCACTTGCTGGGGTAATCAGCATGATTGGCTCATTTTGTCAAGCGTGAAGCTTAGAGTGGAATGTAACGGAGGTCAGGCTGAACAGTACATCCTGCTAACAACTGCACATTACAAACCACACTCCACTAATGACTCGCTTAAGCTGAACAAAACCATATGGTCATGTATTTGTTTTGGGGAAGCTGTGAGTTAAATCAATTTAATGCCATGTTGTTTTGATTTTTTGAGTTAGTTTGGTAGCAGGACAAACTGGAAATATAGTCACTCAGACCTAATATGAAGGTTGTTTGGTCAATTTTGTTTTCTTTGTCACGCTGAATTAAATCATTTAATTTCCAAATATTGATTACGTTTGCAGTAATTCCTTAAAGAATTTCTTCTGGCTTTTTGAAGGTTGTTCAACGTCTCTCTTTGGTTGATTTTTTTACTTAAGTTTTGTTTAATTCTTGCTCCCGATGACAAGTTCGCCCCAAAAATACTATTTACAGCAGACAAACCGAACCTGTTTCTGAAAAATCATGTATCTCAAACAAACCCTGCAAAGGCCCGAGAGATTCATCGTTTATTGTTTCATCTGTTTGGGCTAAAAAATCTGCAAATTAAAAGTGTCAGAATTATCTGTGTTCTTGTTCATCAAGGTTGAACCGTCCCAGAGATATTCAACTTGGAGTTCGATTATCCGCATGAAAACATGTTCCTCTGTGATGATGTTGTCGTGTTAAACAGATAAATATAAGGAACATAAGCGAGAGATCCAGATTCCTGTCAGAACCACGTAAAACTGCATCACGATTGTTCAAAATAAATCTCCCACCTGCCAATCTTTGTTTAATTATAGAGTAAAATTACAGCTCATACAGCTAAAATGTACCAAATTTGTTGTCTTTGATCATTTAAACATGGGAATAAATTGCTTTTCTGACAAGTAACAAACTAACTGAAGGTCCAGTTTCCTTTCAGAACCTGAAAGAGTCAAAGTTAAAGACAGTTCTTAAGGTGCTTGTCGGCCATATTATGTTTTTATTTATTTTTAAATAAGATATCAGATATGGGGCTAAAAATGAGAGGAAAGCAGCAAAAAGTTTAAAAAAAGAAACACTTTAAAATACTTTCGGTCACAAACAAACAAAAATAAAAAATACAAAAATGCTTTTCCTGAAGCTAACAACCACATTGTGATCAGAGCTGACTGAACTTGTAAAAACTATTTAAACGCTATTTAAAATATACTTCCAAGTTCAATTAAAACCACCAGTATGAACTCTAATTATCATTATTATTAGTAACGATTCAGTTACTGTTTCCAAACAAATAGTCAGGTTTACTCTGGTTACTGTAGCGTTAGCTGTTTTTGTTTTTCAGGCAGTGACTAAGCCTCATTCGCAGACTCGTTCTTACCTAATAGAAGCTAAATCAGCTTTATGGGATTGGCTCAGCTGCAGTAATGATTCCATTGTGCTGCTTTTGTCCATCTCAGTAGCTTAAATGTTCTGTTACATAATGCTTACAGTACATTTGGGTTTCTCAATACCTAAATGCACTTGAGCTTGTGTTCATGGGGGTTTTCTTTTTGCGTGTTCTGTTTCAATAATATATGTGATGGAAATAGATGTTGCAGGCTGGAAGGTTCATTCAGTGCTGCTGACATTTGTACTTGTTTTACTGTCTGTACCGTCATTATCTCTCAAGGTTTCTTCTTCGTCTGTCTTCCTGTCGTTCGGTTTGTCTTCTGTGATCCTTTCAGCTTTAAATGGACGTGGACAGGTGAAACTTTAACAAGCAGGCTGTCTTAGTGTAGAGTTATATAACAGGCAATGATGCTGACTGCGTCTAGACAAGGTGGGGTTGATAAGTAGAGAAGATGTGTTGTGGGGAAAAAAGAGCAGAAAATGAAAGAGAGACAGAGTTGTGATGAAACGCGAGTCGTGACTGTGAAGCACTCAGATATTCTCAGAGTGCGCTGACGCTTGTGTTAAAAAGCACTTAGATTTCCACACAAATACACACACACACTCTCTCAGACTCTCTCTCTCACACTCGCATTGGCAGAATAGAACATGAGAGCATTGCAGCACTGGCTGGATGCGTCCCAGCAGTTACTGCACTGATGCTTGCTGCTGCAGACGGGAGCGTACGGTCGGCACTGGAGCAGAGCGAGGAGGAACGAGCCCACAGCAGAGTCAGAGAGATGCAGATAACACAGAGAAAACAATAAGATTATAGTTTAAGATTAGAGAGGTGGAACTGATCAGGTGCAGGTGTGGCGTGAAGTCTAACATATTCTCATTGGTATGTCTCGCTCTATGAGGCTGCTGCTGCTTCAGAGGTCCTTCGGTGACCACATCAGGTCCTCTACCTCCAAAGCTCTAGACATGCTCAGCAAGCCCACCAGAGAAAGTCGACTTGCAGGTGAGTGTTGGAAGAATCCGCTGGGGCAGCAGGTGCATGTGGTTGTTTAGCGTGTCCATTTAATGTGTGAATGCATGTAGCACACGCGTGTAATGTAATTTGTGAAGTTTCATATTCCCTGACAGGATGCACACTCGTGCAGCAAATTTTGCATCGTCATTGTTTGACAGAGAGAAGACGTGTCATGTTTCTGCAAAGTCAGCTTAGTTTAGATGGATAAATCACCAGCGGGTGTGAATACTGAAGTCTGGATGTTTCCAGGCCCGTGTTTGCATCGTTTGTGTTGCATGTATAAAGTTTTATTCTGGTTTCTGTGGGATCATTTGTGTTTTCTGCAGCTGCTTGAGGTGTGGTCTGACCACACTGTAACACAGGACTGAGTCTATTAGACCAGAGTCCTGATGCAAACCTGCATCTAAATAAAACATGTTCTTCCATCATATACGAGCAGGAGACAGAGGGTAGATTAACAGAAATGTTCTACGTCAATCATAATTCTGAAATCACACCTCAGATTGGTGCAGGTGCTTGTAGGCTCGGTTATTTTTATTTTTTAAAGGCTCCAGTTAATAAACATGGATGCCAAACAGTGTTGAGTAAGTTTAAGGCTGTCCTTTGTTAAAGTGGGCGGGGTTATTTCCAAGAGACACAGTTAGTTCTCCATATTTTATCCCCTTTTTATTTATGTGTTTTTAGATTTTGTTTTCATTTCTGCATTACAAACATATGAAATGATGTCACCAAAACTAGATCAAAATGATGTTTGAGCCCTTGTGGTCCAGAATATCAACTTTAGCACCAAGACCCAGCTCTGGTGCCCCCCCACCAACATACCACACATCAACCAAAAATTTAATTGTTCATCTCACTCAAAGAAATTCATTGCTAAACAAAATAAAGCTACAAATAACACTTTAAAATAATTTAGGTTGGTGGAGACATCATGAAGTTGTTACATTTTATATTCTGCCAGAGGCTAAACTAGAAGTACATTACAGCATCATTAACAACTTTTTTTTCTTAAATAAGCTCGTACACATGCATGAAGAGGTTTATTGTCATTATACAAGTACAGAGCACAAGTACAATGAAAAATACACACAAAACGGCAAAACTCATTTAACATGACATACCTTAACATTGGGATTTTTTTCATCCTCCTCTTTTCTCTGTTTTCAGAGAGCAGCATCTGAGGGTTTGGATGTTCTTTTCATGGTGAAAATATCATAATGTTCATTATTTGTAACCACACACTGCTAATTCATGCCCTTCCCCCTCCATGGAGCACGTGCTGCAGGACACATTTAAGGTCAGGTGCATTAAATAGGAAATTACAGGTGTTGATGTTGTTTATTGTTCTCTGCATTTTTTCCCAAATGTATCAGCACAATGAAAATGTGTCAGGTTGATCAGTAAACTTTACATATATGACATATATTATAATTATATTATATATTATAATTATGACCACCTACCCCGCCTGTGCCAAGAACTGGCTTTGTTTGCACCTGAAGATGGTACCGGCCCTCGTTTTACACATTCTATCCACTAACCTCATGCAAACAAATATCCATCTTCAATTTAACTCTCAATGGAAAACTTAAGATTTCTTTAACAAACTGAACCAAAATGTGGAAAGTCGATCTAATTATATTTTTACTTGTGAAATGAAGCTGATTTGATATGATGTGATTCTTGATGATGCTTAGTTAACAACAAGCATCACTTCCTGTCCTTCTGGTACTCGATGTTTCACAAACTGAAACCTTCACTGATGAAGTTCCAACTCCCTGACTGGTTGTTTAAACACTATTTGTTTCCCCCGTCAGGCAGAAAGTGAATAAAATATTTAACCCTTTAATCTCAGTTTTCTCTGCAAATATTTTACAGTATATGTGACTGCACATAAATGTTGTGTTAAAATTAAAGATATATAATCAACTGGTGGAGGCAGGTAAAGATACCAGTGATACGTTTAAGGGTCTCTTCATTTTTATTCAGAATATGAAGCTGGTGCAGTTCTGCTACTTTGGTGGTTAAAGGGTTAAGACACCAAAGCTTTCAGAGGTTTCTCTTCTGATTAACTTTCTTCAAGGCAGGAATTATTCACTGAGTTACCAGTGAATAAACAAATGAAGGTGTTTGGATCTTTCATCAGTCCGGGAATAACTCCATGAGAATAAACCACATCATGACTTGACCCCGTTTACAGAGTATAATCCAGATGTCAGAGGCTCTGCAGCTTGTCTGACTCGTTTCCATCACTCCAGGTGAAACGCCTTTAAATGGATGTGATGGTGTGAACAGCTGGAGCTGAATGTCAGTATGAAAAGACAGATGATCAGTCGTGATGTGTCACAGGCAGCAGGAGCACTCAGCACACAGTGTTCAGAAAGTGCTCACTGAATTATGTCAGCACCACTCAGCTTTACTGCCCCCCCATGCCACTTGTGCTGACATGTTCTCTTTTTTCTCTCCTCTTGGCACTCGCTCTGCTCTTTAATCTTTCAGAGCTGAACATTATGTTCAGTCTCTCATATAAGGTGATAATTACAGAAAAAAAATGACTTCTTTTATAAAAATGTAATTAAAAAACTGGGTCTATTAATGTGTTTTTGACTTTGAGGTGTGATAAACTGACAGGCTGCACCCATGTGAGGAGTCAGAGTAGTTTATTATCTCTTCCTTAATGTTCCTGGACTGATATTGTTGCATAGTAACCAAAAATCTGCCAATAGAATTGACTTTGGTTGGCATGTAATTAGAATAATAGGTTGGTAAATATAATATCTACATGCAATGAAATGATCAGATATTATACACAGTTTTTAATATGAATATATAAATGTTACTGACAATTATACTTATAAATATGCATTTGGTAATGGAGGTATTTTAGTTTGGCTTGTTGCTGTGAACATGCAACGTGCAGCATCATCAGTTTATTCTTCTCTCAGTTCGTCATCATCAAACAGCCAACGTTCAGCAGAATTCACCATGATAAGAATTTAACCAGATGTTTGAGACATTGTTGTTTTGTTTCAGCATCATTTTAAACACATACTCACGTGTTCCACGTTCTCGACACCTTGTTATAAGTTTCCAAAGACAAAACAAAAAAATTGGTTGCAAGTTATAGCATGAGTAGCATGTGTTTTGTTAGCGTGTTGAATTAAATCTAGATCTGAGAATGAAATGCGGATGCACAAAGCTGGCTCCAGTACAATCCATAAGCCCCGCCCCCTTCAATTAAGTAAATATGACATTTCTTTGACTTAAAAAACAAAAATACACCTCGAATGATTTCCAACAATCATCTTTCTTATGTTTACATGTAGTTTAATGCTAAAACAAACCATCATTGTGTGTGTGAGAGAGTGGGTGGGACTTTTAGCATCACATCTGACAAATTGACAAAAAATTGTCAACATCTGCTCTAAAATCATTGGGGTTAAACAAAGACACCTACAGTCTCTATAGGAGGAGCAGGCGTTAAAGAAGGCTGTGTGTATTTTGGTTCAGCCTCTCCATTCTCTGTATGCAGAGTTTTCATTCATGCCCTCGGGGCGTCGTTTTTATGAACCTTTTCGGGAAAACAAATCATTTCTCCAACTCTTTTGTCCCCTCCGACATTGAATTGTTGAATTCTGAAGGAAGCGTTTTTATTAAGTGATATAAGACCTTTTGAAAGATGCCCATTTGCAATGGCTGTTGCACATCTGAGCCTCTAGTATTGTTTGTATGTTGGTGGTGACACACAGCGACTGTTATATGTTTGCAAATGTTTGTCTGAAGTCTGCTGCATATTAACTGCCCTTTGGGATCAATAAAGTTTTCTGAATCTGAATCTGACATCTCTGCTGTTAACACTCTGGCTCCAAAAATCCAACATGGCAGCTCCGGTAAACGGGATCTTGGGGAAGACGTCTAGTCTGGGTTCTTCCTCACGTCTGTGGCGAATACATGAATATTAACATCTGGATAAATTGTCACTCACAAAAAAACTCCCAAAATACTGCTGAGAAGTCCCATTTCAGCTCCTTTTTGTCTTCGTAAAGTTGACAAATTATGTGATTATATTCATGTATTTGGTCATAGTGAAGACAGTAAACCCACATTTTCAATCTGTCCCTTTACATTTTGCTTCTGAGCTTCTTGTTGAGGCAGATGTTTTCCTTAAACTTATAACACATGTGCAGTAACATGTTCTGTACTCATCACAACGCCACCGTGTCCATGTGCAACAATTAGATTGAGTGGAACCATGTTTATGTGTATAAAACACTGAAACGTGAAACGCAGCCGTCATCTTTGAGATATTTTGAGTTGAAACCATTTGGTTTCTGTCTTTTTGCCCTCACTTGTGTATGAATGATTGATTGTTAAGTGGTAGTTGAGCTTTTGTTTGGGAACTAAAGGTGACTCAGTGGGAAGTCGAGAGACGTGTTCCGGTCTTCTCATGCTTAAAACACACAGATGTTCTGGGTCTGAACTCTACAGGTGCCCAACAGGGGCATTTCACGGTTGAAGGATGCCAAAAGAGGTAGTCAGAAGGGACGCAGCAGTCTGACACAAACAGAGACGTCTTTGAATGAAAACACGGAGAACAAATATGCAACAAGATTCTTTCACAGCAAGAGTGAAGCGTTTGGTCACTGCTGAAGCTTGAAAAGAAGAGAAGTAATTGTAAAGTTAACTGTGTACTCCTCTTAGTAAGAGACAGAAGGATCATTGGATGTCATGCCTTCGCTGAGCACATGACAAAACGCTTGGTGGACCTTTTTTCTCTCACTGAGTTCAGATTTGTTTCCAATTTATTCATCAAATTGTGTTATACAATGTAAAAAAAGAATTTTTAGACACCTTGTACTGGGTAAATATTACTCTCATACTCTTATGTTCAGGTGAACATAATAATTAACCCATTTATGAAGCTAATCCCACATCAGACAGATTATAATTTATGCAAATTAAAAGATTTCCAAACTAAAAACCTCCTTGTTTCCAGCTGTTGGTACCTGCTAGTCATGTTTACAATCGACCTGCGGTCTTTGAACACATATTGAATGTACAGTTTTCTATCATCATGTTACTCACCTTATATGTCAGTGATTTCAGTGTAGCGGCTTTAAACACGTGAATCATTCAGCAGGAGCAGCTTTGGATGTCTCTCTGTGACGCCGCTTCACTTTCTCAGGAAGTCACGTTTGTGTTTGTCTCGACATTTGGGTCAAGCTGTTTGTGTGTCTATAAAAAGCATCACTTTATTTATTTAGTGAGCGCTCCGCTGTCTTCACCACCAGCCTGCATCACATCTTAGTCATGAGGCGGTGGAGAAGTAGGCCAGCAGCGTCTTCTTCTGTAAACTCTGTTTGTTCCGTGAGGTTTAATTGAAGTCCATGTGCGTCTCATGAGTGAGGTGTACTGCGTTTAAACCGCAGGGGAGTCATAAAACAGGCTGTCTGGGTTGGTTGTGTTGGTGTACAAGTATGTGAGTAATTCAGGGGACACCTACAAGCTGGACGGGGCCGCTGAAGGGACAACTGTTTATCAAACTCACATCTACAGTGAGTTTCCTTTCAAGCTGACCTTCTACTCGAGGTAGTCACAGAGCAGAGTTGGAGAGTAGATGTCGCGCTAGCAGTAGCAGTAGTTGCTGTTACCTGCTGGTTGTGTGACGTCATCTTCATTTATGTTCCATCACAGGATCTGATTGACTAAATTGGTGCATTTGTGAACAACTTGGGGAGTTTTGAAGAAGAAGTTTTTTCTTTGCAGCCATATTAGCAGAATGTTTGTGGTTCTATTAGAGGATGTGTTCCGTTATTGCAGGCAGCGGACTGCCACACTTAGCCTGCTGCTGATAGGATTCTATAAGTTTCTACCTGTAAGTTAAAATAAATTTGCATGCGCCGGATTATACAGAGCTGCTGCTTAAAGACGAGGAACAACTCCTGCTGGAGTCAGTAGATCAAAGTGAGAATACGTTCCACGACTATCATTTACCAGTTATGAAGAGTTGATTCAATTAAAAGGCAGTAAACAATTTTCTAATGTAAATGTGATGAAGCACTAGCTTGAGACGTTCATGGTTTGGATCATTTTAGACAGTGAAAATTGTCTCTGTGTATATTTGTGTATATTTAGCTGCTACCTTGACTTTCCCAGGAATTCATCAAACTGAGCTCAATGTGACTGCTGTCTGTTGCAGGTGTTTAAACTCATATACTCCACATGTCGAACATAAAAACAACAGTCTCCTTGTATTTGAACGTACTTTATTCTCTTTATGTCACACCTCTCCAGACTGAAAAGTAAAACAAATCTACATTTTTACTTCACCGTTTGTTGTAAATGACTTGTTTGTCCACCGAATGAAAGATTTTTGACTGTATCTATATTTAGTTTTCGAGTAGTATTTTGGAGCTTTAGCACCTTTCCCATAATGTAACCAGTAACTTATCTGTATATTCTAAATACAATTTTGACTGATGGAGTTTTATTTTGGGAATCATCATCAAGACGAGGTGCACAGTTTGACTTCTGATCATGTATAAGTTGACATGCTGGTGGAAACTCTTGAGTCCTCCAGTGCTGTTCCTGTTCGGTGATTTAAAGCCCTCTTGTGCTGTCTCACAAGGCCACTTGTTTCAAAGACTTTGGAATGTTTTGCTAAACTCAGTGACTCCAGAAAGCTCCCGCCAAACTTGTTGACTTTGCTTGCCGTACGGTTTTCCCTCTCCATCCGACTTTCCTCACGTTCACTCTTTCAACATATAAAATCCTTTTTTATTGCAATAAATTACCTGTTTTATTTATCTATCAGCATGTAGAAGCTCTCTTGACTTCTTATTGTTCCATTCACTGCTTTATTTCTTCACACACACAAACACAAAATACAACAAAACTGGAACAAGTGACTCCCTATCCGGAGTGGTGAGGCCTGCTGGCAGAGAGTAGATTATTACAAACACTCATACAGCTTCTGATTTAATACAACTTGGGATTCCGAAAGCGGTGCGCCCAAATATTTGCACAAATGATGGAGTTCACTCCTGCCCTGGTGCTCGAGAATGTCCTGTTTCATCCTGACATCTTTCAGAGCAACCCACTCCTACACTCTTCCTCCTTCCATCATCAGAAATGCTTTGTTAGCACAGACAGAGCTTTCTTTATCGCTCGCTCCGCAGAGGTCGCCTCTCCAGCTCGGATCAGCACCCGCCGTGCTTCATTCGAGGGTGGTCATGTGCTGTCGAGCAGTAAACCCGGGAGGGATGAAGCACATGTGAGAGCAGAATAAAAACTACTGAACACCTAAAAACAAAGAGAAACTCTGTTGACTAGAAATGTATTTCTTTTTAAAAAATGTGACTAACTTTTATCTTGGTAAACTCGCTTGTTCCAAGAAATGCAGTACAGGAACACCAGCTATTTCTGGGAAATTAAAAATAAAATTAGAAATCACAAATGCTAATTACTAACTTGAATATTCTGGATTCAAACATAAAAAGTTCCTAATATTATAATATCACTATAAAACACCACGATTAGAGTGAGTGAGTGTGTGTGTGAACATGTGATTTCTCTGGCACTGTGAGCGGAGAAAGAAAACATCTTAAAGAGCTGATGTTTCCAGACGGACTTGTGATGTCTCCATCGTTTAAAACAACAAAATGTTCCTAAAAGCCGACACGCAGCCTGTCTGCGTGGAAGAAGCTCCGACGGTCTGTGTTTGTGTTGATAAAACGTTGTTGTGAGTCGAGGGGAAGACGATGGCGTGACTCGTCACTCTGGAAGAATCTGTACCAGATGGGCACTTAGAAGAAGTTTTAGTGGCCCATTAAAACAGTCTCTTCTCTGGTGACTGAACTGCCTCTCGGGGTTCCTCTTCTCATGGTGTGTTGTTTGTTTACTCTCCGACGGGAGCTTCACTTCATTTCCTGTGTCTCATGCTTTCAGTGGATCAAACTGGTCTCAGAGGGTCAGCCATTTTTAATTTACTGAGTCTTTAGTTAAATCCTTTAAATGACTGATTGGAGGAAATCCCTTTGGGTTTTGGCTGCTTATTCAAAGAAGTACAAACAGTTACCAGCAAAGACTCTTAAAATGTCATCAGTCAGTCATTATCAGAACCTGCTTGTTCCTGTTCAGGGTCGCAGGGAGCTGGTGTTCATCTCCAGCTGTCACTGGGTGAGAGGCGGGGCTACACCTGGACGGGTCGCCAGTCCATCACAGGGACACATATAAAGACAAACAACCATTCACACAAATATTTTGGGTCCATGTGAGGAAGCCAGAGTCCCCAGAAAAAACCCATGCATGCATGGGGAGAGCATGCAACTCCATGCAGCAGGGATTTGAACCCAGGACCTTCTTGCTACAAGTAAACAGCCCTACCAACTGCACCACAGTCCAGTTCTCTTAAAATGTCTGGTTATGAATGATCTAGTATTCTTGTCAGGCACAGTATCAGCAGGTGAAACACATGCTAATGCTAGCCCAAATTCCCATCAAATTGAAACGTGAACAACCAGAGATGAGTTTTACGTTTGTTTTTTTTTTTTGTTTTTTTTTTTTTTTTTGGCTACAGGATGAGAAGCTCAAAAAGATCCTAAAGAATGAAGCTCTGATACAATTTACAAGACCGTGTTAAAATCCTGTGGGGTGCAGTTTGTAAAGTTACAAGGTCAAATGTCTTTTGATTTGGTGATTCGTTTTTCAAACACCTTGTTATTCATTTATTTATAAATGTTACATTTGCTAACTAAATATTTAGTTAACAAGCTAAATATTTAAATTGAAGTGAAATGTTTGTTTTACAAACTAGATATTTATTTTAAAAAATAAATATTTAGGTCTAACATAAATATTTTTTCAATCTAAATATTTAGCTCCAATCTAAATATTTAACTAAGATGCAAATTTGCTTGCCGATAAGGGGAAGTAGACTACCAAAATAAAAGCAGGACCTCGCAAACTTCTATAGTGAACATGCAGACAACTAAACGGCACCCCATAAAATACTTCATGCTTACTGTAACAGAAACTGTTAGACAGCAGTGAAAATGTCCTAGAAACATCAACACACCAAATTGATCACATAACTGTCATTCTCGACAAGCAAGACGTCTTGTGTCTTTATGATCTGGATATTTTCAGAATCAGCTGATTCTTCTGCTCGATCTCACACAGCTCAGTCGAAACGCTTACTGCGTTTCCAAGAACAAAATTTCTGCTCCAAAACAGTCGAGGGGAAAATCAACTTTATAAATAGTGAACGTTTCACAATTAAAGTGGAAAAGATTTTTAAATTTGTGTTAAAATAAGAGCTGAAAGAGCAGATTACAATCTATCTAAACAAACAGGAACATCAGCACAAATTAACTCACTTATAAACCAAACTATTAATTTTTATTTCATATTAAGACATTTTATACGTTTTTTTTGCTTTAAAATGTGACCATTTTTATATTAATATTCATTTTATTAACAAACTTCTGAATAATAACTTCAGTAAAAGTGTAGCACTCAGTAAATCACAGAATTTTACTTGATTTATTACTCATTTTTAGAACTTAACATAATGATTCAAACAATTAAGTGTTGAGTTTATTTTGAACCCTTAAAGAATCCTCAACTCTTTTCTGCACATCTGCTTCCTCATTATTTTACTTTGAGGATCCGTGAAGTATGTTTTTAAGCACGCTGGTGTAATTTGGAATAAATGTGAGTTACGGTAGAAGGATTTATAAAAACTAAAAGAGAAAATGATTCTGATGTCATTTGAATGACGTATCTTCTGTGTCTCATGTTGGACCTGTTTCTGTGAAGTGAACACAACACAAATGTTGACAGACACCTCAAGTCTTTAAACGAGGACAAGCTTCATTTCCACTCGTTATAAATCAGTTTAAAAGGCCTGCAAATGTCTGTCTGTTGACAAGTCAGAAATCTGTCTGTATGAGTTTCCTGCAGGTGATCTGTTAGAGCTGACAGTGACTTGAAAAGATCCTCAACATATTTTAAAACCAGCGTTAACAAATCAATGAAAGCGGGTAACACACTTGTTTTCTAACTTTACTTCTTTGCTTTTCCTCCACTGTGTATAGATTCCTGTTTTATCTGATTAATTCCACTAATCTAAGACTTTAAACCACTAGAAATATGAACATGTTTGATCTGAACCTGTTTATTTCCTTCAGCTGCAGCCAGTCAGAATCATATTTACTTCATCCCAGCAGATTTTTCATCATCTAGCTTTAAACTCATCAGTAAATGTCCCTTCACCCTCTCTGATCAGGAGGCGTTGGCAGTGACCTTTCACCCCGTGCTCTCATTGGGATCCTAACCTCTAAGGCATGTTGAATGGGTGAACACAAGGCCAGTGGCTGAACTGTCACCCTCCATGTCCTCCCTAAACCTCTGATTCAACTCTTCACAGCTGGCAATAATAGAAGCACTCGGGTGCTTAGCGTTAGCTTGTCGGCTAAGTGACAACTTCATGTGTTTTGTGTGACTGAGGTCAGCTAACAGGAGCCTCTTAATTCTGACTCGTCACAAAAATAAAACTGATGTTCTGTATCAATAAATCACCGCGGGAGAGTCCTAAAAAAAAAAAAAAAAGAGTTTGAGCTGCAGTTATTTTGTTTGAGAGCGTATCCTTGTCAGATAGCTTCCATTTCACACCTAATGATTGGTAAACATGTTGAGTCTTTTATTCTCTTTGTCTGTCTGTCAGTGGGATCAATGCAGCTGTCATGTGAACCACTTAAGTGGCTCTTCTAATATGCACACAGTGAAACATGAGATAGTAAATCCAGGCAGTCTGAGGCCTCTCGTCAACAACATTTCTGCAGATTAAAGTTAAAACCACATTCAAAACTTAAATCTCCTCTTTTCTCCACGCGCTTCTCTTCTTACTCGCCCTGAAGTCATCGCCGCTAAAAGGACTGTGAGTTTGTTCTCTGTAACCTGAAAGTTTTCTTCTCGCTCTATTGGTCTGTTGGGATTAAAGGTTTTATTGCATTTTTAATGGTTCCATTTGACAAAAGACTGATGGAATGAGAAATATAATGTCTGAAGCTGATAAAGGGTGAAAGGATGGAACATGATTCAAACACATGAACCAAGATGTCCAGATGAAACTTCTCATTGTTCCCTTTATTTTTACACCTCAGAAACACAACGCAGGCTTCAGTCTGTGCTACAAATCAAGTTAGGCAAACAGCTGATGGATTTTCTGCTTAGCAGCATTTCCAAAATCCTCTCTAGACTCATCTAATGCTGGATGGAAAATCTAATCAGGATGGGATCTGTCTTTGCCTCATCAAATTTTCAGAACTCTTTTATAATCCTTTCTTAAAAAAAAAAAAAACTTAATAAACCCCAAAATTATTTTCAAATCATGTCAAACTTTATTTATATAGCACATTTAAAACAACCTCTGTTGACTTAAACTTACTTTACAGATGTTAAAAACACATTAAGAGCAATAAAAATTAATACAATTATATAACAACACATGTTAAGCAGCAACACCGTTGCTATTAAAACAATCAAGCTTAGAATGAAAAAACGAACACAAAAGAAAGAAAACATTAAACTAAGATTATAGACGATCCAAATAAACTGTGGTTTATTCTTCATTGCCTGTTTGTTGGAGATCTCCATGTTGTTCTGGATTAGCCATCTGTTAGCACCAACAGAAGAACTCTCCTGTGTTTCTCTTTGGCTTTAACTCCACCTGACTGATAAACACTCTTTAAACTGCCATCCTGTCGTCTCTATTACATTCGGGTCCTGATCCAAAAACCAACATCATTACAGTCAGATTCTCAGTCGCCTCTTCAAAAACAAGACTAGATACCTCTCTAATTTAGCTCCACTGTATAACGGTGCTTTCATCACATTCAGTTAAATAACAACACATTTTTTCCTCAAGCATCTGCTCTGTTGATTCAAACCAATAAATCTTTGTTGACAGTGTGTAATTTAGAGCAGATCTCCTGAGTTCTTGTTTCAGGATTCCTCTCTGCTCCCGGGGAAGATAAGGTTGAACGCAGGAAGGTCAGTGATGAGATCCAGAACCTTCCGAAGCCAGACTGTTCAAAATAAAGATATTTTGGAAATATGGCCTCTTCAGCAGAGCTCCAGCTGTAGGGGATTAGTCCCCTCGGCTCAGGAGCTGAGATATCATCCTCCAGGGACCAATAGGAGCAGAGGGATGATGGTGAAGTCACAGGTCTGACTGTGGTTCCTGTTCATCACCCTGTTCCCCCACCCTGAAACGAGTTAGTGCTCTCCATTAGACTCTAAAGTAAATAAACTGTGTCTGGGTGCTGGACAGAGACAGAGAGACAGAACGAGGGCAAATCAGGGCATCAGGACTAAAAGTGTGTCCAGGGATGAACTTGGACATCCGGCTTTTATATTTATTACATCAAAGTTTAAGAAGGAAACATAAACAATCTGCTGACTCAGCGTTTAAAGCAGAACAGATACACAAAACTCTTATGTTGTCCGGTCTGTGCTGTCCCACTGCAGACCAGGATCTGTCCTCTGTCGTCCTCTGTAGTCCTCTCCTCATTCAGCTCCACACCTACATTTACTTCCCTCTGTTTGTTTACACTGAACCTAATACATCAGATTCTCCAAATTCCTGCAAGACGGATTCAGGTCGGCTCTGCATTCAGATAAACATTTACATTTCCCTAAACGAAGTCTTTTATATTTGTATCAAAAAGCATTTTTTGTTGATTCTCTATGTGAAATATGTCAAACATGCGAATGTTCATAAGAGAGAACATAGAGAACTGGTTCTGCATGTGTGAGGCAGTTGTTTTGTGAATACCATGTTCATCTCAGGATAAGAGGGTCAAGGTTGTTACATGAGGAATGAGACATTCTGCACTAGTTGATCTCCGTCTTCCTGTTGTGATGTGACAGCTCAGAACCACACAGCAGAAAGAGAAGATGAGTCAAAACCATGCAAAGATCAAAGTTGTACTGATATCTGGAAAACCTTGTCAGTTTAATGTTAGAAATCCGACGTTGGGACTGACTGAAAAGCTGTCTGTGGCGAGCAAATTTGCCCAAATGTTGCGTATAAATGTTACAATCTATTTTCACGTCTGACACATTGAAAAGTGACTCATAATTAGCAATCCAGTGTGATTCCAACTAAAATTGATGGTATTTTATGTCTCCAGTTAGTCGCCACAATCGCAGAGCAGTGAGATACAAGCTTCAGTCAGTAGAAGCTCCAGTTATCAGTTGGGTTACATTTATAGATCCACAGAAATGTGCTGTAAAATCCCACAAACGGGTCGACAGCTGATGAAGATCAGATCTAAAAAGTCTGTTTTTTCTTACGGCAAATGTTTGTCTTTACGGTGAAGTACATTCTGCCCTTGATCACATGATCATTTTGACCTTTTGCTCATCTCACCTTTCGAAACACAGGAGCTGCGTCTGATATTCAAACCTGCTTGGTGTTTTTTTTTTTCCCAGCTTCAGGACGGGAGCTAATCTCTCAGGTGAACCTGGTTTGTGTTTGTGTGACAGCCTTTATGTCCGCACGGCTTGTCACGTGATCCCCACGAGGTCAGGGTTCACAGGAGGTCGAAGGTCAGAGCTGAGAAGACTAAAGCATGAACTTCCTGCGTTGCTCTCTTGACAGGTTACGCACACAGAGAAAAAAGAGAAGAGATATCTGCTGCTTTGGAATTTGCTCCTCGGTTAGAACTCGGACAAAAGTCAAAAACAGGAAGGAAAACAGAAGAAGGAAAAGATGTCTTCTCTACTTTGTGTCAGAGCAGCATCTGGACACATTGCCGCAGATGTGCACGGGGATTATTAAACAAAAGAACATGCAGCTCATACAAATATCAAAATTCGGCATGTAGCCACATTCTCGTGCTCCCATTTTTTCAACCTGATGTCATTCTCTGCTTGTTGATCTTAACCACTCGCTCTTAAAGCTACACTTAAATTTGCAGAAATGTCGCCGCAGGGCTCGTTTCAGTTTGATTGCAGCTTACACCTTTGCACCCAAAGCCCCGTGATTCACTGGTGCTGAAAGCTAGTTGGCGTGTGTTTTCATACTCATGCCAACTCCTCTAAGTATGTGCCAACTCCACCTTCCTCCCAAACACTTCATCACAGTGTCAGATGCAATCAGCGGGCTTAGCATTCTTATAGATCCTCATTGATTTCTGTGATGCTCAAGAATGAGTGCCTTAAAGCTGTGTTATCTTTGGGTAGAAATTCATGTGAGCTACTTCTACTTTTTTTTAAATGTACCATCTACCAAACAAACACGAGTTCGTGCACAGACTTCCTGCTCTGGATAAATATGCGCGTTCTTTGAGCGTAAACCTGGAGCAGCGATCATCGTACCGCACAGCTTTCATGGTAGATGTGCACACAGCTTCACAACTCAAACCACAACACATCATGACGTATCACCAAACTGATGTCAGCTGCTTTTCGAACTCCAGCAAAAACTCAGGGCTGGATGCACGGTGGTGCAGCGGGTAGCACCCCGCAGCAAGAAGGTCATGAGTTCAAAACCAGCCAGGACGTTTCTGTATGCAGTTTGCATGTTCTCCACTTGCATGTGTGGGTTTTCTCCGGGACCTCCAACTTTTCCTCCCACAGAGCAAAAACATCCAGGTTAATTATCAACTCTAAATTTTAAATTCTCAAAAAATGTCACAGAGTCATCACCAGCACCTGGAACTCTTCTTAATCTAGTTTCCTCCAGTCTGAAAGTGTGAGAAATGGGACAACTTGGTAACCTGGTTACAAATAAGATAAATTATAAACAAATAAAGAGGAAAATTAAGCAACTTTTTACAATAGTGTAATTAGAAAATATGTTTGACAGCTGCGTCACAGTTTGTCACGTTTTAATCCCATACATGACCCGCTCATATAAAATGACTTGTTTCAAAAGTGTTACACTGTCATTGTGAATAAAGTTAGAATCGATTACTAAAAGAATCAAAAACATGACACACTTATGTGTCTAAATGGGTCAAGAAGTTTTGCACTGATTATTCACGTGCAGTTTATACTAAAGTATTGAGTCTGAGAGGTCCAATTTTTTCAAAGTTTGTGTCCACAACAAGTCGCCAACATTCACACTCCAATGAGATCCTGGACGAACCAGTAACAGGCTGAACATTCTGACAACAGCCTGGAGAAGAGATGCATGGAGTCTAATGTTCTGATTCAGTGTAAAGCTGTTACGTTGGAATCATCTCGTCGTGTTGCAATAGAAAATTAGCTTCAATCAGAGACCGACCACACAACCACATAACAGCCTGTAGGCATACACAGTGTCACCAGAAAGGCGGGGAAATTCTCCCTGACAAACACCGCCTCCAGATATAATTAAAACTCTTTTTAATGAACTGTGCTGTTAGAAAACAGGAAGCACGTGTACGGAGAGTCAACGCTTTAAGTTCAGCACGTGGAACAACTGAAACTTCTTCAAGTTGATGACAAACACCTAATCCCTCCCGGTCTGAACGAACCCGCCTGTTTTCATAGGAATGTTGCAACAAAGCAGAATCTCTGTTAATTAAAACAGTCGTTATTTTATGTCACTTGATTTGGAAATGGGAATTCTGAAAGATTCCAGACATCACACTGTGTTTTCATCCACAGTCATGAGGTTCATGCTTATTTTTCTAACAGACCACCACTTATTCTTAGAAAATGTGATCTCTCTCTCTCTCTCTCTCACACACACACACACACACACAAAAATACAGTTAAGCAGTTTGTTTTCTGTCACTGTAGATCCATTATTGGAAAACTTTAAAGGTTCTGTTTCCTGTTATTTTACAGCTTAATGTCTGGGATAGGCACATATGATAACATATTACCTTTGTCCTGAAATATAAATGATATTATTGAGTTATTCTTCGACCAGGAAGTAAACAGCCCGGCCTCACGTCAAATATGACCGCATTGGTCGATTATTGAGAACGACACTATATGCTGTTCCATATGTGACCCCTATTGGCTACCCTAACCTTAACCGTTTCTCTTTTTAACATGAAAATTTCAGCTTTACAGTGTGTCCATGTGTATTTTTACATTTTAACGCTAACCTTTGTATTAAAATGAGACATACTGTTGCAGAATTTTTGTTTTGTTCGGCTGAACAGAGCGAAACCTCACACTTGCGTATGTATCAGCTCCTCTGGGAAGGTGCGCGCATGCGTTGTTAAGTCTCTGCGGAGCCCGGAAACACTCTGACAGGTCGTTTGAAAAACTCTCACGGGTCGTATTTTTTGGAGCTTTCAAAATCGACCTTTACGGTCGTATAATGTGCGGACGTGTTGGAAGTAAAACACTTGGTTTACCTAAAACCCCACCTCCCCCTTGTGAGTGTTTCCTAATCCATGACGTAGCATCGAGCTACATGAATAAATTCCAGTAACAATTGTCTGTAACAACAAAATGCACATTTTCACCGAGACATTTTTAGAAAGTAAAATACTACAAAACGGTGGTGCTTAGTGTCTTAGTTCAGACTCTCACAGCTCAGGGTGTGTGTGTTTAATTTACAGGGGACACGCCGGGCAGGTCCTGGTGTAACATTGTTACATCACTACGTTTACTGGGGGGGGGATGTCACTGTCTCTAACTGTAACTTTAAATAATCTTTTTTTTTTTTTTCACATCATCTTCATGCTCTCCTCTCCAACCAGCACTAATCTGTTTCTTCACACATGACTGTGACGTATGAACAAAAGCACTGTCTGCGTTCATGTTCTGGTTTTAATCTTGTTTGGTAAACACAAACAAGAGCTGATGATCAGGGAATTTCTGGTTTATTAAAGTTAAATGAAATTTCCCAGAAGCCCAAAACAGCAACAGATATAATAATTTGCCAGATAAGATAAAGTTTTACTCTGTACAGATTTTCTTCTGTGTGGATCATGAATTACATTGCTTTCTGGAGAATATGGCAGTGTGTAGATTAAAAGATTTACACATAAATACATGTTGTGCCTCTACCTGCTGGTGTGTGTTTGCGTGCGTGTGTGTAAAATTCAAGTTTGCTTCGACTCCATATGGTTGTGTTTTACAGGGAAACAGTGATTTAACTCCATTAAGACATTAGTTGTGCTTAAAGTGCAGGATTTACAGACAGATGTGAGACAGAGGAGGATTTCTCAAAGCAATAATGAGTCTCATCAGACTTTACAGGTAGAGTTCTGGGGTTTTTCCTTTTTTTTACTGTGGAATGTGGTTAATTTCCTCCTTTTGTCAAAGTGAAAACATTTTGTCATTGAAACATTTGAAACTGAAGAATGTTTAAGTGAAAACCACAGCAGTTTATTCACACAGCTTGAGACTGGGCTAGTTGTGTTTTAAACATGTTTAAATGTGCCACATTTTTTCCACGCTATCAAACCTTTTTATTACAGTATGTCTCTGAGTTTTATCTCTGCTTGATGTTTCCCCACAACAAAATGTTTTTCAAAACTAGAGACCAGCTCCTGCAGGTAAAGTAAATAAATGGATGGATGAACAGACACGTCATACATAAAGTTCTGGTCCCCCAGCTCTTACCAACAAACTCTTGGTAACCTGGTAACTCCTGGGTGTACGCATCACGAGGTCATTAAGAATTCAGACAATTCACAGAGTGGAACACTTGAAAGTCTGTGAATACAGCCATCACGGTGTCAGGACTTGTGTTTAAGAGTCGGCAGCTCATCTGCATCTGAAGAAGCCTGTTAAGGTGGGTTTAGTATTTTGGTAATTATCCCATGTGATTGACTCCTAAAGGAGGAGTTTCAAACACATTATTCCAGATAACGGCCTCAGGGTAGAACCAGGACTTGCTGGACAGATTATATCTCACAGCTGGATTAGGGACAACCAGGTGAGGAGGAGGCTGCTGAGGAGATCTGCTAAGACAGCTGCCCTTAAACCTGATCCTGGATAAGCAGCAGGGGATGGATGGATGGATGGATGGATGGATGGATGGATGGATGGATGGATGGATGGATGGATGGATGGATGGATGGATGGATGGATGGATGGATGGATGGATGGATGGATGGATGGATGGATGAAACCTCAACAGTCACTCATCAGAAACCTGATCTAACACAGTCGATCCAGATTAAGCTAAGTGGATCTGTAAATACTGGATCTTGTTAATCTGTGTATTTGTGCGTCTGTAGTTCATAAAATGATCTTTAACGGGGATTTTAAATAAATCCAGAGTCTGTGTGTGTGCCCACATCTTTGCATGACACGACCTTCTATGATTTAAATTCTATTCATTTACAAAGATTATTGTGTTAGTTGAACAAGTAGTTTTGTAAGAAAAGCAGAGCTTCATTCAGTAGAAGTTCGGTCGACCCGCAGAACGTTTCTTTGTTTAAAACCCACTTCAAACCGCTTTGATCGTACAACATGGATCCATTGTTAGAGTAAGTGTGTGTCGGGGTCCTGCTTCTATTGTGATCACACATTCAGTTCATCAAAGCCCGGAGAAGGTGCTGGCGAGGCGTTTGGCCCGCTGTCTGCTTCGTGCTTCCTTTGTTTGTGTGTGTGTTTACGTGAGAACTAACCCAAGCCCCTGTCTCCTCACGCTTCCTCCTCACCATTGTGTGTTTGGAAGCATTTTGCTCTTTTTTCTCTCCCTCTCTAATCAGTGTCTTATTGGGCCGATCCCCGGGACGGGCGATGGGCTATTTCTGGAGATTCCTGTTATGAAGAGGTTATCCCCTCCACCTTATCTGTTTCTGTCTCTTACTCACTTATTATCTGGTGTTGCATCGGAGGATCGAGCTGACGATGAAAGCGTGGCTTGAACACAGTCATAATATCACTGCGGTCAAAATGCTAGTCTGTGAAACATGAAAGAATCAGTGAGAGTAACATTTCACTGACGTTTACACACACAATACTTATCCTATCCAAAGAGACCGCTGTAACCTTTGCCATCCCATAATTTAGTTATCTCCTCTGTGAGTTTGTTGACACGGCCTTGGGTCTGTGTGTGTGTGTGTGTGTGTGTGTTTTGGACTGACTCATCTATCCTCCGACCTTCACTTGGCCCCACTGTTTGGGGTTAAGACCGGTAAACCCCAAGGCAAACCTAGAGATCTCTCTCTCTCTCTCTCTCTCTCTCTCTCTCTCTAGCTGAAGAGCATTTGTCTTCATTCGCCACTTCTGCTGCACCATTTTCCTGTCTGCTAACCTCAGCTCCCCTCAGACTGTTACTGCCTGACTCCATCTCACCAAAAAGTCTTTTTTGAGACCTTGAGTGACCCCCCCCCCCCCCCCCCCCCCCCCCCCCCCCCCCCCCCCACACACACACACGCACACACACATCTCTGTCTCAGGGTCAGAGGTGACACTGTAAACTTTACAACCTATGACAGTAGCTTTGCCAAACAACAGGAGGATTTTTATGATTTTAAACACGAGATAATCCATTAAATTTTCAGAATAAAAGATCAAATTTGTCTTATTTTGTATTTCCTTGTCTAAATAACATGTACTGCTCGCTCTTATCCCACTAACACCTACGCCTCTCCTCGTTTCCTCTCCTATGTTCCGATGCGCTTATTATACTTGTATTTGATTTGTATCTGAATCATAAGCCAAACAAGCGCCCGACTGGGACGAGCTTTGATGAATGAAACGTACAGATACACCAAAAGAGACGGACTCATCAGCCCTGGAGCTACTGGCAGCGGCGGCGCTCTGCTCGTCTGATCTCTCACACTTTACCACACACATTCATCAACAGTCCCCGGCATTATTGTGTAATTATCACCCGAAAACAACTTGAGAGTTCGAACTGCCTGGTATCTCTTCAGGGTTGTTGACCCATCACAGAGGAGAGTGGCTGTGGGTTGGCGCTTCGGGCGCAGCCTCTGGGTGGTCGGTTTCGTGACTCGGGGATTTGGCCTTGTTTGGTAATCTCTTTTCATCTGTGCTTCCTCCTAACGCTTTCTCTCTCTCTCTTTCTGTGCATGTGTGTGTCACACACACACTAACAAACCATAATTATCTTTCTTTCTCCCTGCAGATTACAGATTTAAGAAAGAAAGCACAGAAGATTTTCCTCAGTAAATAAACCCATAAGATGATGCTTTTCGTCCTTGTTGACACATTATTTGGATGTTGACACGCAGATGGCTGAACCGACTGAAGCGTATAACTTTTATGTTTGAGCAGAATTACGACTCGGCTTTTCAAATAAAGTTTAAAAAGTGCCCATGACTTTAAATATTGAATGTGCTGATGAGTTTAATGTTCACTGAATCTTTGTTTTGTTGATGATGCGACTGTAGGAGTGAACGTATCCGTGCATGGTTTAGTAAACTCGTCAGGAACACATTGCTGGTTGCTGTTGTGTGTAAAAGTCTTCAGCTAGGTCTGATTTCTGGTTAGTTGCTCTGTTACAAGCTGCAAGCAGTTTGGATATTTTACTCGGATACCAGGCGAGCGATTATCAGCAAGATACACTAATAACAGTTATGATATGCACTGGAACACAATAGTACGGAGTCCAACCAGATAATATCTGGCCTAAGCACGACAAACCAACTTTTTTTTCAACCATGTCCCCAAGATGCTACGTATAATAACAACGTTAACTAACAGGAAGTTGTTCTTTTCTCTGTGTTCCTCTGATAATTAGGAAACAAACTGATAGTAAGTCAAATAAAGAGTTTATTACTGCAGGTTTCATGCGTGAGGCAGCCATGGTGGATTTTGGGTTGGGGGCTGATGGGAAACCTCAGACCTACTTTATCAGAAATCCACTTTGTTTGTTCCAGTTGCAACAAAAATACATTAGAAACAGCATAAAACTTGCATCTGCCATGTTGTTGAGTTAGGTCTGATGGTGTGGGGTGATGCATTTTCATGGAGAACATGTTTCACTCCAAACTGAATATCAGAGATTCTGAAATGTTAAAAACCCTTTCTATTTTCACAAAACGCCGTTCCCATGTGAATGGGACAATAACACAAATCCAGACTTCAGGTGATTGTCTATAAACATAGATATGAACGAACAGACACATACTGAACACATGGAGCTTGAGAAAAAAAAAAAAGTGGCATATTTGGTGGAAAAATCTTTTTTTTTTTTTTGCTTGAATCATCTCTGGAAGCATCAGCTGAAGTTGCTATGGCAACATACAACAAACTTGACAGTTGTCCAGGATTTTCTCCATCATCTTTTCCCACTGTTCCCTTTCCAAGCTTTGGATTACACCATTTCCCCGCCACATGGTGATTCATCTGGCTTTCGGTTTTTGTTCCAGCTCAGCTCAGTGTGTTTTATAGAGGAAGATAAAAGTTGACACAAGACAATCTAAAGTTGAGATCTTGAAAATACGGATGTGTAAAGGATGTAAATCAGTTTTTTTTCATTAGTGGGAAATACATTTGACTTTTGAACGTGTGTTCAGAATTCAGGTCATTTTATGTGTTTTTTTTTTTTCATGCTGTCAGTTTGAGCGTGTTGGACGTGGCCATGCGCGTGATGGAAAGGATGGAGTGCGCGCGTGGAACACAGGACATTATACCTGTGATTGCTGTCTTGGCGTCCCAAAAAGGCGTCGCACAGTTGTCTCCACTCTGTCTAATGATATGCAAACTGGGTTCCACCCCAGCGGTCAAATGCATTAGGAGTGTAGAGAGTCTGCAGCTGAAATAAATGCGTGTGTGAGTTGTTGTTTTTTTTTTGGGGGGGGGGGGGGGGGGGTTAAATAAACCAAATTGAAAGAAGTTATCAGCTCATGTTATTTTGGGTTGTTCTGCTCTGATTTGTGCGCTTTTGGAATCAACTTCTTTGCGCATTAGTGGCTTCTGAGCTTGTTTCTTATCAGGTGGGGAGCGGTGGATCTGGATGGGGGGAGGGGGGTGGAGCCACGGCCGACTCGCCCATTCCTAAAGCTTGAATCACACAAGTCTTCATTCACATTCCTGCTGCTGGGCGCTGCATCACGGAGCTAGAAGGAGCTGGAAAGCTTGTGGATTTGTGTCTGTCGCGGCCAAAGCCAAACTCTCACCATGGATCTACCTCCCTGCGCTTCGATCAAGAGACATTTGCGAGCAGCTGTATAGAGTCTCTCTCTCTCTTCTACAATCTGGATTTATCATGCGGACTTGGTGGTCCTAACAGCGGAGCAGATCTGAGCGGATAACGAGGCGCAACCGGGAGGTTTATGGTCAAGCTGCTTACAACCTTGACATAATATAAAAAAAATGATTTTAACTCGTAAGTCTGTTTTATAACTCAACCTTAAATCATATGAAGTATGTTCTGATATCTTACTTGGTTTAATTGTCGGTGTAAATGAAACTTTTTCTGACATTCAAGCGATTTCCTGTTTGATGAACAAACCGACACTTTCCCCTTTTATTTCTGGCTTATTCATAATATTTAAAGGTCGGAACTTTTTTTAAACTCGCACTTTCTTTATATAAGATTCCTTTAAGTCGTCTTTAAGGCGCTGCGCTGCAGGCTGTCAGATAAGACCCCCCTCCCTCACCGATCTTTGCATACCTCCACGTCCCCACTCCTGTTTACAATTCACTGAATATCCCCGGGTTTTGTTTGCCAGATAACCTTTCCTAACTTACACGCACACACGCACGCACACAGGGATGCTTTTCCACGCCTGATAAGAATCTCCTATATGCCCTCGTTGTTTTTACGCACGCAGCAGCCAAAGGAAGTTTCTAGCAGACCAGCGCGCGCTGTAGTCTCTTGCAATTTGAATGTATTCGAGTCTCTTAAAACTTCCATAAAGGAGAACAAGATCCTGAACTGGAATGTGAATCGTATTTAGTGCATTTTAAAGATTATCCGCCAGTACCAGTCCGCGACGCTGCTGCCATCCCTGTGCCTAAACTCCCACTTTTTCTTTCTTTTTAAAATTTCTATTTGTTCTTGTTGGGTCTTTTCGAGCTTAAACGGGAACATCTGCGAGGATGAGTTACAGTTTGAATTGTTGTTGTGCCTTTATCAGTGACCTCAGGCCTGGCACAGATATGAGCGCACTGAGGTTCCGTTAGACCATAAACCCGTTAAGAACGTGCTCAGAGACACACCTGCACATCTGCCTATCCTGATGCAAACTGAATGATAGTTTGATGCGGAACATCTGGAACAACATCCAAGTGTTCTTCATTAAAGATGGGATTAGGTTGTTGTTGATCTTTTTACGCCTCATCTGCACTCTGGGAAACAGGAAGTGAGCTGCTGCCTTATCTGAGACACCAGTGTCCAGTGGGCTCGTCCTGTGAGTGGATCTTTATTATTCCCATATGATTAGAGAACCGTTCTCGGATCTGTTATGTGGAGGTAGGGAGGGATTCTGGCAGGTAGGTTTTGTCATCTGGCTTCAGAAGACTTCTCAGAGGTTTTGAATGTGCCTGGTCACCTGATCCAAAGATGGGGCGCTGTGTGTGAGCATAAATCTGTCATCAGAGGGGCACAGGGGCCTTTGGGGTTAGTGAAGCGTTGATCCATCTAAGCCAGCTGTGAGTGTGTGTGTGTGTGTAGATTCATGCCTACACCAGCTGGTGGTAGATGACTGGAATGGGTCACGTTAGTAAGGTTTTTTTCTTTTTTTCCTTTGTGTGTGTGTGTGGATGGTGAATAGCTTGAGGCGAGCCAGATGGTGATATTCTTGGCATCATATCACTTTGCTAACAGCCAGACCTTCTCTGCACACACCAACTGTCTCAGCACTGGAATCACACAACATGATACCCATGAAGGCAGAAAAATCTGCTATCAGCAACTCCGTGCTGGTTTCGCTAATTCCGACTGTCTACAGTTGTTCCTGGTCCGAGCAGCAGGGATTTGGCATTTCAAGTTTGGTCTTCATTTAAATAGTTTGACTGGTTTCTCACTCCACCTGAAGTGGATGTACACAAAAAGCCCCATTTAGGTTGTTTTACAGTCGTCCTTCTAAAATCCAACAGTGATCAGGCAATTTCAGATAAGCTCCCTCTGTTTAAAACAACTGTTACCCAAGTAGTCCTCTAAATCTCCGACTTCAAAGCCCCGGGATCAGAGATAACTGGATTCAGTCTCTTAACCTCCAGTTTGCTATAGCACAGCCTTTGAGGTGGGAGGCAGTATCCTTTGTTAGCAGGAGGCTGAAAAACTCCCACTGGAGCTGATCATTCAGAATCAGTCCAACCAGACCCCGCTGCCTCCTGCGACGGAGGGACGCTGTGGCCGGCAATTGTGAGAATTTCCTGCCTCCGGATAGGGAAAGAAAAGAAGTAGCAAGCAGAGTCTAAATAAGCAGAGACAAACGTTGGAGATGAGGCAAAAAAAATACACAATAATAACTAGAATGGATAATTTTAGACCAGTAAATAAAGTTTTACCCCAACGGACAGCCATCTGAAGGGTTTTTGGCCGAGGTTTTGGAGAGAAGCCAGTTGTGGTTGGCATGAAATCTCTATTAACGTCGGTTTGGCTTTTATTAGACATATTATCTGCTGGTAATCACTTCCTTTCCCGCTGAGAGGCGGTGTGTCGCGCTGGGCTGTTTTTGCTCATTCAAATCAGCCAGAAGTAACTAACAGAGAGGATTTCTTTCCAGGCTTGTTCACACAGTTATACATTTATCTTAAAATGCAACTCATTAGGTCAGAAAATGTAACATTTATGTAACATGTCTGGAGTTGAGGCTAAGCTTTGCTTCAGCCACATATCTGCTCTCTGACCGGGAGGCTCCATGCATCCTGTTTGACCCCGTCCAATCACAACCAGAGGTTTCAGCGTCGTCTGAAGTTTTGTTTGTTTCTTTCTCCAAAAACTAAACAGTTATATAACCAGATAGCATGTAGCGTATGGTTTCTCCAGTAGTTCATAACCCTGAACTCTGCAGGGTTTTGGTTGATATGCTAAAACAGACATGTAACTACAGGAATGTATCCTGAAAATGTCTTTGCCCTAAATGAAACGGTGTCGGTTGTTTAGTTGTTCAAGGCATAGCATTTTCATTAACATCATAGTTCTGGGAATGAAATGCTGGTGCTGGCCTGACCTCTGTTCTCAACCGACCCAATGAAGATTCTAAAATAGATGAGACATTCTTTTTTTTACTTGTGGTTCTGCTCAGTAATTGATGCGGCGTTGCCATTTTATTTTAGGTTCTGACTGCATGCTTTAACCCGCTGTGGTTTTGTATCTGTCTTTTAACCATGAGGACGTTTGCTTGGTACACACAATCACCGGAGCTCATGTTTGTCTTGGCTGCCTCCCTGCCTATTATCTGACCAGGAACAAATGAAGGCAGGGCCTTCCAGCCAAGTGGTCGGTCGGTGGCCATGGCAGCGCCTCTCAGTTCCCTTCCTGTGAGGGAAGCAGGAAGGGGAAGTGAGGTAGTTCCCTGGCGAAGGTTCGCGAGTTGGGGTGGACACTTAGAAGGCAGAAATTGAAAAAAGACACATAGCAAACTGCTGGTAAACCTCATTTCAAAGGATTTAGTTTGTTGTAGTATCTACATATGCTGGTCTATTATTTTGTTTGTACCAGATGTTCATTTCCTGTAGTCAAACGAATGTTCTGATTTGATTCTGTTAAAACGTTTGAAAAGCCTTTGTTCATTTTGATGTCTGTGTCACGAATGCTGTTGTCTGACTTTTCCTGGCACATGAAATTCTCGTTTTTGTTACTCCAAAGTGGATTTGAAACACATTTTAAGCCTAATGGGATGTGTCTTTGGATAACTACCCACCAAAAGAACTTTTGGATCCCAGAGTTGTTATTCTGGGCTTGGAAAGCTATATGTGTTTGTCTAATTTGCATTTCTATGGCCTTACTGTCTTTGTTACAGGGTTTTGTCCTTAAACATGTGGTTGTTTTTTTGCAAACACAAAGGAACACACAGACTGATTTATAGGCTCTACGCAGCAGTTGCTTTCAAGGATCTCGGTATAATTATCCCTCGGTGTTTCTTTGGGTTCTTTACACTCCAGAAATACAAAACCAAATACACAGTCTGATGCACTATTTCTTGGAGACATGCTATTTCACATTGAGGGGGAGGGGCAGAGCATAGTCACGTTCATGTTGGTTTAAGGTTAGAGGTTGCTGCAGAACCTGCCTGCCCCTGCAGTGTCAGATGGCAGACTCTGTTCTGGTCGTGTCACACCTTGTCGTTAGAGAGTTTATCTGCCGTCCAGGCTTGTTGTTGGTATGTAAATGCTTGTATCTGCTGCATACTCGACCCTTCACACTGGTCCTCTCATATCTACCTCACGGTGTTTTATGGTTAACTTTCATTTATTTACAGAGTTGTCCTTGTGGTTCCCATAGAAGGGTGTTGAACTCCAGTCCTCCAAGATCGCTATCCGGCATGTTCTAGATGTTTTTCAGCTGATTGAAATGAATTAATTACCTCCTCATCATGTCAACAAGGCCCGTCAACAACCTGCTACTCTAAACCAGGTGTGTTAAAGCAAAGGAACATCTAAAACCTGCAGGTTCCCTTGAGGTCTGGAGTTTGACAACCTGATGTCTCCAACTCACCGTCCATCCTGTTGGACAGCTGTAGTTCTTTATTGGTGCCAAGATGTGGAAACCAAACAAAAAAGAGAGACGTTACAGTTTAGGATATGTTCTGTACTTTATGTCCAGATTTTCAATCACCTTCATCTCAACTACTGTTATATTTACTAAAGGAAAGAAATTAGCTCCCAGGTTGGAGGTAATGAGTTGTGTATGGTTCTAAGAATTTCACCAGGCAGCTTGTTGGACCAAACCAGCCAGTTTTTTGTTTGTAGACGCCAAGTTGGCACCTAATAGGTAGTTAGTGATGATGTCAAACGGATCTAAACTAATAAATATTACAGTTTACAAAACAACCATGTTTTTCTTTGAGTGGGTCACTCGTGGTGGGGGTTGAGGCTCTTTTAAGCTCTCAGGGGGGTGTTTATGAATTAATTATCTGAACTAATTCAATTCATTTTATTAACAGTTTATTAATCGAAATGGGATATTAGATGTCTTAATTACCTAATTTATGTTTATTAGAAATGATTAAATGATCTCAGTGTATGAAATAATTGGTAAACAGTTAAAATTTGAAGCTAACTGAATCTAATATGTCAATAAATTTCAAACCTTTGATCTTCATTTAACGTCTCTTGATACTCACAGACTTTTATGAATCCATGCGTGTGTTTGGTAACAATTCATGTCTTTTGAAGAACCTAATGTCACTTTCAGACACAAATTTTTCTTCTTCAGTCTCTTGTGCTGGAAAAAGAAAATCAAATCTGACGTCATTTAGAGTTCAAATGAAGCTGAAATCCATGAATATTAAGAAACTCTCCCAGCTACCATCTGTAACTGGTGTTAGTAGAACGAGTAAATACAGTTTCTTTTGTTGCTACTTTCATCATCTATAGGTCAGCAGAGTCTTTTCCTGCTTTTGTCTCGCGGGTTTTGTTTATTTGTTTTTCTCAAGGTGAAGCTACATTAGTATTTGCCATCACTCGTCTCCAGTGGGGACATTTTTAAAGTCGGCACTACAAAGCTTTGAACCATGTCTCTTTGAACTGTGGGCTGTGATACCATTTGGCATATGTCATCTAAAAGGCTTTCACACATAATTGGGAGACATCCCCGTGGCTCCTCTGATACACCACGAGTCTCAACATTCAGTCACAGCACTTAGCATAACAAGCCCAAATGTCACACCCCGTGTTTACAGAGAGTTACAGGAATGAGCTTGGCGGCGTTGTGAATATGCTTCTGGCAACGACTCGTCTGATTGTCTGATAATTGTCAGGTATTTTTGGACGTTTTCAGAATCAGCATCCAGGTTAATTTGAGTGGTCAGCTCAGACAAAAGCATATTTACATTAGAAAGAACTGGAAGAGTGCAGAGCTCCACAAAGCAGCTAACACCCTTCATAATGTCATCTCACAATTATAAAGAAAACACCTGGATTCAGAAGGTTATCTGGGTACCAAGATCTAATCAACTGGTCCTTAACTCCTAAAAATGTCATCTATATGTCAACGGACACATGAACTCCATGCTGAGTGGCTCACATATAGTCTGTCAGGTTATTTGTGCTCACTCAGACTTTAACCATGTTCCAGGTGTAAATCCGAACACCTGTAAGATTTGGGTCTTCTCAGTAACCAGGTTAACATGTCAGACATATGTAGATTTTTCTCCATTCTGTGCATTTAAAGGCAGGGTATACGATTGTGTGAGCGCTCCTCAAGAGGGCGTTATTGCAAAATAAAAAGTCCCACCCCTTGCTTCATGCTCTCCCCCTAAGCCACGCCTCAATAACACAGACACGCGCAGCCAGCATGGTCTTGTTGGGTCTCCGATACAGTCGCATTCTCCAGCTTCACTTGGGTAACACAAAATACAACCTGATTTTACCTGTCCAGAAGAAAATCAGCAACCAACGCATCGGTTAGCAAGCCCTTAGCTTCCGTGAGTTGACGCCGCCGTGTAAATGCAGCAGCTCTGATGCAGACTTTTGGCACGCTCTTCGTCGGCTTTCTTTTTTCTTGTTGCTATTTCCACAGCAGCTTTGCGTTTTCGATTCATTTTGGGAGGGTTATCTGCACTAACGTTGAACTTGATGCTTCACCAAACAAACACGTCGGCTAATGCAGCTTGCGCAATCTATTTATCTGCTGGCGCGACAAAGTAGCACAAGCTCACTTCCTGTTTATAGGCCAGAACGAGCATTGCATGTACACGAAGGGGACGCGCAGAGGGGGAGGTGCTGGAACACGGAAGCTTTGCTTACAAGTCAATTATCCTGGACGGACCGTGGAAGTTGATTGGATGAGGTTTTCCCAGGGTTTCTCGCTGTAGAAAGAATGATCATTACTCGGTCTAGTTTAAGAACTCCTAAAATGTAAATTGCCACTGGTATATGAAGAGCATTTTTTGCAGTTTTAAAATAAGTGTTTTAAAATGAAATCGTATACCCTGCCTTTAAACATTGTAGAAACATGTTGACTAATCGTCATTGGACAGTCTTTTGCGTGTGACTGAGATACAAACATAAAGAACTGAAATACTAGTTTTAACTTTGCAGCCAACACAACTTTTCTTTTGCGAGGTAGAATCTCAGACTCGTGTGATGATGCTTCTCAGGCGTTTGATATTCCATTGAATTTATTCGTCATGTCACACATGGTCCCTCCTCTCTCACGTGTTTCAACAGTTTTATGTTTCTCTCTTGCGTGAGGATGTTTTTGTATGTTTGATGTGGTTTGGCTTTTGGGATGCTTCTGTCCTAATCCTGTCTTTATGTTTTGTAGAGATTGAAGCCAAAGAGGCCTGTACATGGCTCCGGGCTGCTGGGTTCCCACAATACGCTCAGCTTTACGAAGGTAACAAACACAATGAGACACTTAAAACATGCCAACAGATGCTGGTTCTCAAAATCTAAATTAGACTTCTATAACTATAGCTATTAATTTGCTCTTCAGCAGATGTTTTCACACATTTTTTCCTAAATATCTATAATAGTAACATAATAGTAATGTAATGAAAATAGGTCTAATATTTATAATCCAGAGGGTAATTAGAGTGAGAATATATGTATTCAGAGCTTTTTTCACTTTTTCACTAGTAAAGGAAACTAATACCTGCACAGGAACTGCTGTGAATGCTGTGAGGCTAGAACAGAACGATAAAAGTGAGAAAAATGTATCACAATTAATATTGTTTGTGGGATATTCAATAATAATATAATAATAATAATATAATAGTTCCTGTTTTACTGTGTACAAACAGGAAGAATGTGTCAGACACCAAATTCGAACAATCACATTCATGTTGGGGAATTTACAGTCTGCCAACAGTCTAACAGTCATTCTGTGTGTGTGTTTGTTTGTTTGTGTGGAGAGTTTTAGTGTCAACACTTTGTTTTTCCAATGTTCAAATCAAAGAATAAACATCCATACATCAGTACGCTCTTTACTATATTTGAAACATTACCTAAACTTTTATTGTACTGTTTCTAGTTACATGTCTTACTTGTGCAATTACAAAAAGGTTGCACAACTTGACCTTTGAGCTTTAAATACTCACTTACCAAGATATATCTATCAGTTTTCTTTCTATCGTAGCTGACTATACTATAGCATTCATTAGCACACCTTTTACCTCTATGTAATTACAAGACGATGACAGCAGGACCGAGGCATCACTGTCAGCAGGTCATTGCTTGTTTCCAGTAAACCGTGAAGGGTTTCCTCTTTGAACTGAACTGCCATTGTGTGTCTGCGCAGGTGTTGAGTTCTTGCATATATAAACGAAGAGAACTGCGAAAGCACAAACCACAGCCAGTCTCCTTCACTTGTTTCAGTGGAGTCAACGTTTGTCTCACTGCTTTCTGCACCCAAGAAGGGATTATCATGTCCATGCAGGACACTTTTCTTCCCTGTTCTATCCTCAGGAGAACCTCGATTGTCTTTGCTATTGCGTCACTAAAGATAAGCAGATTGATAGGCTCACTTCAATCAGTGCCTGGAGGTAAAAGATGTTGGCCTTTAACGGATTGTTTTCTTATCATCGTCGTCTCCGAGGATGATAAAGACGAGGCGCATTCCATTCTTAGCATCCTCGGTGTCTGTCCAACCAAAGCCTTCTAGCCAGACACGAGCATCTTGAATATTTCTGCTTGAAGGCACGCTGACATTTACTAATGCAGTGACTCGCTGTAGAGGTGCTGTTGTACTAAGGCAGAGTAGGGAGAAAGGACAAGAGGCAGAGGAGGAAGTAGGACCTCTGAGCAGCAGAGGAGGATCTATTGTCATTCTTCAATCAATCCCCTGTTCTACCCCCCTGTGCTCCATATCCCCCCTGCCTGCATGGTTTGAAAGCTGCAGCTGTGTTTGTTTGGTCGGCTAAGACGCCACTTCCTTTTTTAGCTTTTCATCAAGGTTGCATGGTGAAGGAGAAGCTAGGTGTTTGAGCAGGTGGGTGTGTATGGGGCTAGGGGCGGTAACCCTGCTTTATCTAAACACAGAGATCTGATCAGCAGCAGAGGAATGCCAACGCTAACTTAACTCTCCCTCTCTTTGTGTAGATTCACAGTTTCCTATCGACATCTCTTCCGTCACCAGGGACCATGACTTCCTTGATCGAGATGCTATTGAAGCTCTCTGCAGGTGAGAAAGCAAATCATACCCTGATTTTTTATTTGATGGTATTTTTTCTTGGCCCTTCTTATGAAATCCACTTCAAAAGGAGGCCTGCTTTAGAACGTTTTAGATTTGATAAAAGATTTAAGATAAGCACCTCAGAAGCATGAACTGTTGCGTCACATGTCTCTGACCTACCTTTAGCTGCTACGTTCTTTCTCATCGTCTCAGGTACATTTTGTCCCTCATAAAGTTTAGTTAATGTCAAATTAATAGATTTTCCACATATTGTGTAGTACTGAGTCATATTACTTAGCTATTGAGATGGGGGCTAAGGGTTGGTAATAGAGTCAGCTCCTTAATTGAATTCCATGTTTTGGTAATGAAACTCAGCAGGTGTCCGTTCATACATCTGGAAGCTATCATCTCCGTGTCTCCTGGCTCGGCGGGCTCATTCCCCAAAACCGCAGCTCTCCTTCAGCTCCCATCACTTCATCTCCCCATTGTTACTCGATATGCTCCAGGAGCTCACAAGAGGGGAAACCTTTGCAGCCCTGCTCCAGGTGGCAGGAGGGATAAGCTTTATGTCCCCCTCGCCACATATTCATTCACTTCACGCTCTCTTCCTGTTCACATTGAGGATTATCCTTCAGCAGCTCATTAGCAAGGCGGCTTGTATCCCATCCGTTGTACATCTTCTTAGTGTTAGGGGAAGCTCAATGAGCTAAAATCTTCATTATGTTGTAACTAATTTTGTGTGTGTCTGGGGGGGATTGTGTTTGCAGGAGACTGAACACTCTTAACAAGTGTGCGCTAATGAGACTGGAGATTTCACCGCAAAGAAAAAGAGTAAGTGTGCATGCACATTATCTGACAGCCTCTTCACACAAAACTGCATTTCCTCACCTCGACCATCATCAGTTCACCCGTTAGCCACAGGGCAAAGCAGCATTTTCTCTCATCTTCTGTACTGAAGAGGCACTTGTTAAGTCTATTCCTAGATCAAGCAGACTGTGAGGACCCTAGGGGGGGGTGAGGGTAACTTCAATGGACCGCTCCCTGTTCAGGGCTCGCCATCCATCTATCTCTGATTCCTTCTTATACTTCTGATAAATGTGGTGATGCTCAGAGGGCTCAGAGTTACTCAGTATTGTGTTGCTGGTGGGCTTTACGTTATTATTTTTTAAGAAATTGAACTCCAAACTTTTGCCAAACCTCAACATTTTCTCGCGAGGGAGGCGACTTCTTGGAAAGTATTTTTCCTTTTCAAGGAAACCGTGTCAGTTCTATGAAATCCCAGTTTAATAACACACATGATTCTAATATGAGATGAGAATAATCGCCCAGTTTTATCCAAATCAGCCGTTCGTCTCTTAAACAGCCTTCCGAGCTGCATAGTAGCGTTTTTTGTTCCACGGGTGGTGGTATTCATTAGGATGACCCGCTGTGTGTCACCTTTCATTTCAGGAGTCAACAGACAGAGGTAGAGGAGTCAAAGGGGCTAATAACCTCTTTGACTTCTCGACTCTTATAAGTTGACAGCCGACCACGCTGCACCCCCACCCAGACGACTTAAGAATGCATTGATCTCTTCATGTCTTCACATTCCCTCACATCACCATCTCTTGTTCTTTGTTTTATTTAACTGAAGACATTAAATATATTTGTTCCATTGAGATCAGTTATCTGTGCTATAAAGGTTTTACTAGTTTGAGGATAATCTGCAGAATGTTGACAAATGCCTCCAGCTCCCCTCCATCGCCGCTCTGCGCGAACAACAAATGAGCTACACGTCGTCTCAGATTCTGGTTAGTGTAACAGGAGAAACAAGCCTCAGTGTTACACAACTAACACCTAAATCTGCTTCAGTTATCTGAACTGTTAAAATGTTGTTTTGTTATGTTTTGCTGAAAAATAGGTGAACGGTGGCTAGATTGCAGCTAATGGTTTAGGTTTGCTCCTCTGCTGCGAGTCAGAAGTAACTGTTGCGGTACATAAGTCTTGTTCTTGTTCTGCTCTGTCTGAATACCATCGGGTGAGGGTGGTGACCCCAGTCTGGCTGGCTGCATTACAAACTATGGGGGTCATATTGGAATTTCCTGAATTCCCTTTAGGGTCTGCGATAGATTAACCAAACTGGGGGAGGAACATGTTTTCCTTAAAGTATGACTACGTTTAAGGCCCAACATTCATTGTTTAATGTCTGTTTGGAGGTGAGAGTGACATGTGAAGTGATTAATCTCAGTTCTTTTGTCTTGACCTCAGATTAAGATAATCTTATCCAAAGTTCCTGTCTTATTATGTAACTGTTATGTGATATATCTTCTTCTGGACTTTTTGGAATGATCTTTTGTTACAACAGAACTTGACAGTTATTGTATATTATTATATTTTATGTAGTTTAAAATAGAAACAGTTCTGGAAAAGAAAAAATCCTAATGCCAGAGTGTTTCCTGGATCATGGTGAGGAATGTTGTAAAAGAAGTGGAAAATGTAGCCATGCATAATGTCATCTAACTCTTCCTCCCCACCCCTCTCTCCTCTCACTCTTTCCTCCCTCCCTCGTCCCCTCCTCTGTGCCCCTGTTCAGAGCGAGGACTCAGATGAGGATGAGCCTTGTGCCATCAGTGGCCGGTGGACCTTCCAGAGGGACAGCAAGCGCTGGTCCCGAATGGAAGAGCTGGAAGTTTTCTCTGCTTTTCCTATGGATGCCTCCCAGCTGGCTTTTGCAAAGGACCAAGTGTCCCAGAAAGGCAAGCTAACCCTGCGTGAAGGCAACAGTTCAGAGAGCATGCTGACTGACCTGAGCGAGCAGCCTGAAGTGAGCTCCATCCATAGTAGTGGAAGTGGAGGAAGAGGAGAGGAGAAGAGTCACGGTGCCGCCTTGGTAAATGAAGCTCTACCTGTTGGTGCCACCCGTGCCAGCTCAGTAGCCAGCATGTGTTCATCCTCAGGAACAGGAGGCTCAGGAGGCCCCAATGAGGACTCTCTGTCTGACGGGTTGCCTCCATCTCCCCTGGAGACACTCAGGCAGTTTACTTTTGATGTTAAAACAGGGATGGTGGGAGGAAGTCTGGATCGAGGGGGAGGCGGTGGCAAAAGTACACGCTCAAGAGCTAAAAGCTTCCTGAAGAGGATGGAGAGTCTGCGGCTCCGCAGCAGCACCTCCTCCAAGAGGAAGAAGAAAGGGAGCGCTGGTGGAGGGAAACTGGAAATCAGTGGACCTGTTATCAAACAGGGACTAGATGATGACAAACTGAAGAGGCTTAACTGTGTGGATATCTCAAGCATCAACCTCAATCACCACCGAGACCCCACCCAGACCATGACTCTGAACCGGAACCGCTCGGTCTCCTACTCTACTCAGACCAGCAACGGCAGCACCGGGAGCAGCCAGTCTGAGGCTAGCAGTGGAAGCGCAGTGAGCACGCCAAGTCCGGTGACTCGAGCTCGCAGCCACAGCACGGCCGCCGGCTCCAGTAAGAGAGGGGGGATGTATTTGGAGGGTTTTGATCCGTTCAGCATTCTCCAACAAGATCAACATCCACCACCGCCCAAATCCGCCCCGCCCATCCCCTGCCAAGCAACTAAGGCCATGTCTGTTGATGAGCAGAACCGCAGGAACAACTGTAGTGTTCAAAACAAGAGCAGACAAGAAGAAGAAGATGAGGAGGAAGAGGAAGAGGGGGGCATGATCTTCTTCTATTTACCTGAAGGCCATAAACCCGGAACTTTCCCCAAAGCCCTGCAGGATGGAAGTTCACGTAATCACAACGGGAATGACAACGGGAACTCAGTGATCCTCAGGGGACGGCAAAGTAGGCGCCACCGCCGCACCTCTTCAGGCTCTGTGGACAGCCGTCTCAGTTTTTATGACAACGTCCCCTACACTGAGAGAGAGGAAGGCGAGGAGGAGGAGGGCGATGAACCCAAACTGGAGGAAGTGCTGCAGCACGTCAGTGGCTTTGTTAACGCCTGGTCAGAGGCTGTGGCCGGTGAGGAGGAGGAGGAAGAGGAGGAGGAGGAAGAAGATGGAGACTCGGATTCAGCGCTTGACTCTGCGTCCCCGTGTCCGTCGTCTCCTCTGCAGAACCGTCTGGAAGAGACAGAGAACGGAAGTGACCAGGACAGCACAGGAAATCCGCTGGGCGAGGCGGAGGATGGGATGAGGGAGAGGAGAGATTCAGGCGTCGGAGCGTCACTAACTCGAACCAGCAGGTCAGAGACAACGAAACATGTCAAACTTATTAAAGAATACTGAATATTTATTCAAACAACAGTTCTCGTGAATGCTCCTCTGTCTCCACGGTAACCGTTTATGTTCACTAGGGTTACCTTTGCCTCCTTTAAGATAATCTGTATGATACATTTGTATCATGTGAAGTATCTGTGCATGCTTGAACTGCTCTTAATGATCGTTCTCACTCTAACACTTCGATGCATTCTTTCCTTCTCTGTTCTGATGCGCTGCAGACCGCAGAAACTCCGCTGGCCGAGNTTCCAGAACTCCCATCGGCCCAGCTTGGCCTCTGCTCAGCTCCAGATCAGCTGCCAGTCAGTCCTACAGATGAATCTGCTGCAGAAACTCTCCCTCCTGCAGCTCACGGCTCTGCTGGAAAAACACACCCCGACAAACAAACATGGCTTCAGCTGGTGAGTGGACTGGAGGAAACAAAAAAAAAGAAACTCCCATAAGGGAAATAAAGAGCACATGTTCAGATAAACAGGCATCTTTCTTATGACTAACATGTCTCTTTCTTTTCTTGTTTCTCGTGTGAAACGCTCGCTGCATCTGTCACGTAGTTTCTGTAAGTCCAGCAGATATCTCCATTCAGTCAGCCGCCACCCCTCCGTCCTACCCGTCTCTCAGTCCGCTCCATCTACAGCTTGTTGTATAGTTCTGTGACGGCTGTCCGCAGAGGTTGGGTTTCACATTCTTTTCCCAGGCCCATAATTGCTGGGAAGGGGTGCACATTGTCTCCTTTTTAACGGTGCAATTATGGCAGTTCACACGCAAGGTGCTGTGCTGCAGGCTGGAAAGAGTTGCACTCTGCTGAAATGATCTTTCTAAAGTCTCGTTTTAGGACTAAGTCACTTTATATGGTGCCTGCAATCATCCAGAAACACCTCATTTCCTACTTGTGGCTGTGTCAGCTTTACGGGGTTTTTTTTTTTCTCCAGTTCTTAACTCAGTATGACCTCGAGCTTTGCTTTTTACATGTTTTACCGTCCGTTGAAACGTTTTATTTTTAAGACCTTGGAGAAACGACAAATAAAAACACTTTTAATGCAGGTGTTTTAAACATAGATCATCTCAGTGGAGAAATGAAAATAAGGCTACGTGCAGTCTCACGCTTTATCTCAAGATCTAGTGGGATCTTTTCTTACTTGGAGTGTAAATGACTCTCAGCTGCTCTCCTGTGAAGCTGTAGCTGGATGTCTGCAGAACCAACCAGGTTGTAGCCATGTTGTTTTTTGGACTTAATGAATGTTTTGTTAAAATCTTTCCAGTGATTCGTGATAAATGTTGCCAAAGATCTCACACACACACGAGAAAAACATCTAAAATAAAACCCGTTTTTACTGTAAATAACTTGCATCAATAGTGTATCTAAATAAGTAATAATAATTAATTATTAATAAGAGTCTTTAAAAACAAAAATAAGTCTTTTCTTTCTCTAAAACAGAAGGCGGCGTGATGGTCTTATGACTGAGAGACAGAGTCCGATTGTTGGTCACTTGAGACTCGTACATATTCAGAATTCCGTCCTCGATCATAAAGTCGCTCTTTTTCCGTGTTTTTTGCCCCAAACCGTGGTTCTGAGAAGTAGTCCCGGGTCTTGTGAGCTGCAGCTCCGTACAAAGACGCACTTGTCTGGAGTCACGCACAGAATCCTTCAGCTAAACACACTCACACCCAGGCAGATAGAAACACATCCATAAATCTGTGGGCACATTCTTGTGGAACCAAACGATGCTGTGTGTTCCCACTTCGGGTTTGGGGTGTTACGCTCACTGAGCAGGAGCACCGATGTGCGTGGACGCACGCAGAGACGAGCAAATACAGATGTAAAGTGGTCATTTGTCCTCCTCCTCCTCCCCCCCTCACCTTGTTTATCCTGCTATAAAACCTGGAGACGCCTCACGTTAAACACCCAGACACGCTTTTCAGGATAAATCTAAACCTGTTCACATTTTAAACTGTAATGACTGTTTAACTGGTCAGATTTTATAATATCTGTTTGTATATTTATATTTGACATTATTTGTAGTAGTTTTGTTTTAATTAGATCCCGTTATGAATCATCCTGTGTTTATGTTACAGGGCTGTGCCAAAGTTTATGAAGCGAATCAAGGTGCGGGACTACAAAGACCGGAACGTGTTCGGTGTGCCGCTGCAAGTCATCGTCCAGAGGACGGGTCAGCCCCTCCCTCAGGGAATTCAACAAGCCATGCGCTATTTACGGAATCACTGTCTTGACCAGGTAAAACCACAAATTTGGATCATTTCAGATATAAAGACGAGGATTTTCCTTTAAAAATCTCAGTTTTGTGGATTTTCATTCAGTGAAGTTTGTACCCACGATGACCAACTGTTATAATAAAATCAGGAAGAAATGTGTTTTATAATGTTTCTGTGTACAGAAGAAAGAATGGCTGTTCTTGAGTCGCATCTATCGCTTCAGTTTAAAACACAGTGTTTCTATCCATGAGGGTGAAATTTGGGGGAAAGAAAACAGCGGTTGAGGGAGTGCAAAGGGAAAAAGAGAACGATTTGCTTTCTTCTCCTAGCAGGACAAGGCACCTCTGTTCTGAAGTGGTGAAAGCTTGTGGAAAATATTCTAACTGGACATTTAGTCACTTTTCTCCTCCTAAGTGTTTATTGCTTTTTTTCAGGCATCCTTAAAAAACCATTAATGAGCTCCTGTGTGGCTTTTTGTACAAGAACACACACTGGATTTCATAGAAGAGTCTTACAGATAGTCAACAGTGGGCTTTAGTGATGTAATCGGATTAACTGTAAAGCCTCATATTGTAGATAAGTGAATGATATTAGTTTTTAAACATAAAAGCCTCTTGATTCCAAACGACGTGACTTGGACATATGAATCATTTTAGACACGGTTTATTCATGAGATTAAACTGTATTTATTCAAACACTGGGATTAACGGGGGAATTTAAAGCTGATCTCATGAGGTTTTTGTTTGTGAAGGTGTTATATAACTGTTTCTTTTAACTCTTCATGTCAGGTGGGTTTGTTCAGGAAGTCCGGAGTTAAATCTCGTATCCAGGCTCTTCGCCTGATGAACGAGGCGAGCGGCGCGGACGGGGGAGGAGTCAACTACGAGGGCCAGTCGGCTTACGACGTCGCCGACATGTTGAAGCAGTATTTCCGAGATTTGCCGGAACCCCTGCTTACGAGCAAACTGTCTGAGACCTTCCTCCAGATCTATCAGTGTAAGACATGTGTTAAAGAATGCGTGTATCATGTATGATGTGATGTACACGTGTTGGTCAGGGTCTTATGTAACACACAAAAGGTCAGCTCAGACCACATAATAGCTCATTCTTGGCAGCAAAGATCACAATTACACAATTTCCTTGTTGGATTAACTAAAAATATGACGTGTTGCAGCATGACTGTGGTTAATGGGATTAACTCGTCTTCCCCCCACCCCCCCGCAGATATGCCCAAAGAGCTGCGACTTCAGGCAGCCCGCGCCGCCGTGCTGCTGCTGCCGGACGAGAACCGCGAGGCGCTGCGCACTCTGCTGTGCCTGCTCAGCGACGTGACTGCGAGCGTGGCCGAGAACCAGATGACCCCCACCAACCTGGCCGTGTGCCTGGCCCCGTCTCTCTTCCACCTCAACACCCTGCGCCGCAAGGAGAGCTCCTCTCCTAGGTATGTGAACTGTATGGTTCTCAAACAGGAAGGGCTCACTTTAACAAAACAAAAGCGTTGGATACTGTAGATGGAGGGTGGAGATGAGAAAGGAAGAGAGAGATGGAGAAGTTGCATAAACATCTGAACCTTATTATGGAAGTTTTATAGCTTTTCTCTTTTCCACATGAGTTATGTTGTTTCCTTTGATATAACAGGGTGATAACCCGGAAGCAGACACTGGGGAAACCGGACCAGAGGGATCTGAACGAGAACCTGGCTGCCACTCATGGGCTGGCGCACATGATCCAGGAGTGCAGAAAACTCTTCAGGGTCAGTGTTCAGAAGGAAATCAGCTGCTACCAATCAGAAGTCTTATGTGTAAAGTTCTGAATCAAACAGAAGCAAAGGCTTGTTAAAAAGGTCACCTGCAGCAGATTCAGCCGAGTTGCTGTCACACACCTCCTGTTTGTCGTGTAAATACGACGGCAGCATGTCGCAGTAGGTCTCCTGCAAACTGAGTTCATCCAAGATGTCAATCTAAAAAGATAAACTCTAACATAATCCATGAATCCTCTTAATCTCTCCTCTCAGGTAATAATCAACATTACAACCCTGTTCGAGTAACATTCAGCCAATATCTTCTCCACCTTGTGCCCTCGTCTCTGACCTGCTGCTGCACGCCGTGGCTCATTACTACCTCTCAAACTTTAACTCAATTATACATAGAGCTTCCTGGTTTCCTGTTATCAACATATTACGCAAACAAACTCAATTACCTCCCTAATTATTCTCTCTGATTGGAGTTTGCTCATTGGTGGAGGGTTTGTAAAGGAATAACTGACCTGTTCATATCTAATGAGAATCTTAGATCATGTTGTCAGGATTCAATTTCAAAGCAACAGATAAAAATACAGCAGAGGAATAATGAGGATGATCTGGTGGGTTTAACCATATCCACAGAGCATGAAACACAATTATACAACCATTAAATGTAATAAGGAGGAGGATGACGGACTGCAGCAGAACACCACATCTTGTTGCTGATCATTTCTCTACGTGTCTTACAGATCCCAGAAGAAATGAACCGCTGCAGGAACTCGTACGTGGAGCAGGCTCTGCTGCCACAGAGCCTGCAGGAGCTGGCAGGTGAAGAGGCGGAGTCAGGAGGCTACAGGGCCTACCTGCAGGACAGCTTGGACTCCCTCCTTAAAGAGGCAAAAGACAAGTTCAAAGGTTACGACAGCTGCTCCACGCCCGAGCACGCTGACCTGGCTTACAGGAAGGTGAGCGCGCCTCAGTTAAACGAACCTGATTGGATTAAGGAAGGAGTTTAAGCATATCAGTTATTCTGTCTGTGGCTCATAAACAAGCCGCCACTCGTGAAACGTACACACCCTCTCTGTTTCCTGTCTCCATCGTCGCCTCGGCTCGTTCTTTGCTTCTCTAAATAGTGAGTGGAAAAGCAGCATTTAGGGTTTTAGCTTCTTTCTCTCATCCCTTCTGCTCTGGACTCTGTCCCAGAGTGACATCAGCCTGATATTTCAACACACGCAAACAAACAGATCTCCAGCATTATCCCAGGCCTGCACTTCCTGTGTCTAACGTGCAAAGAGCCTGGATAGAGTTATCTTCTCTGTTGTCTTGAGAGTCACAAGGCAGTGTGTTTGTTCTTTATCATCAGAGGGCAGAATGAAGCAGCTGACTCAGCCAACGAGTAGTTACACTGCTGGTCGGGACATTATGACTTCAGATTTGAGAAATATAAACAATATTCAGCTGTTTTAGAGAAAATTAGCAACTTCTTTCATGAAAATTATTAATAGAAGTCTGAAAATCCTGATAAACCAGGAGGATGGTTTGGGAGTTAATGAAATGTTTTTTTCCAGGTGCATGATGGGTATCCACTGCGGCTCTGGAAGGTGACTGTCGAGGTTCCTGCGAGTCCCGAGGAGGTTCTAACCCGAGTGCTGCGAGAGCAGGGCCAGTGGGACGAAGACCTGCTGGAAAGCCGAGTAGTGGAGACGCTTGACGAGAAGACGGAGATCTATCAGTACGTCCGTAACACCATGGCTCCCCATCCCACCAGAGACCACCTGGTGCTCAGGTAAGACCTGCTCTTCTGTTTCACTGATTTCATGTTCTTCATGGTCCAAACTATCCCAACGTTTCCCACCAGAATGTGGGTAACAGATCTGCCAAAGGGTGCGTGCGCCCTCGTGTGTACGTCAGTGGAGCACGAAGGCGTGCCGGTGGCAGGAGTCCGAACCAACGTCCTCACTTCACGCTACTTCATCGAACCCTGTGGAGCCAACAAATCCAGACTCACACATATCTCCAGAATCGACCTCAGGTGAGTGGACGGCACAGAACCAAAGGATTCTGGCTGCCGCGTCGACCCAGTTACTAAACCGACTCTACGTCTGCGTCTTCTCTTCCAGGGGTCGATTCCCAGAGTGGTACAACAAACTGTATGGACACATGTGCGCCGCTGAGGTGGCGCGAATACGAGACTCATTCACTGTTCCCATGGACAAATAATACAACAGGGTGCAATCCGGACCAACAGTCTCTCCAACTGAACGGACTTAAGATCCGAAACCTGGAGGCTGGATTGAAGGACACGTTTGTCCAAAACAGAACGATGTGTAAACCTGTTGAATCAGGAGACTTATCTGGACCTGAGGACACGATGTTGCTGATTCAGGATGTATCGTTCAGACTTTATCTAAAGGGATGATATTGCTTCTGCGAAGCAAACGGAGATTCAAGGCATGTGTGAGCTCATGAGTGTGTGTTTGAAAAGCAACGGTTGGTTTACAGGCAAAGAAAAATGTATATAAAGTATTCTGGTTACAACGTTATGCGTTTAAGTCTGCCTCCGTCCCCTTTTCTGTTACAGCAAAGCACAGGGGGAAATTATAGAGGTTATTATATGGAGGGCTGATAGATGAATGTATGGGTGAGGAAAGATGTAAATGTGCTGGTAATATTCAGACTGAGTGGAGACAATAGACAGGATACGGTGAGATGACAGGTGGCCGATAGCACACAGGGTTTTTAGTGTTTCAGGGTCGAGACGGATGAGAACTGGTGGCTGGCTCACCAAAAAGGACAGACTGATCAAAGACCGGGCCTCACTTACTGACAGACAACTGAAGTCCCTCGAGAAGAATTTAACTCAGTCTGCTCCGGTGAGCTTCATATAGAGTCATATGTAAAGAAAAAAAAAAAAAAACAACCAAGATCCAGTTCAGCACAACAAAAATAGATTTTAATTTAACGGACCAAATGGAGAAAATGCTGATAAAAAATTATTCAAAGCATCAGCGGCTGTTTGGTTGAAAGCACAGCACAGTTCGTGTTTTATCACATCGTTGTTGGTCATATATCACTTATATACTTTCAAATATGTAGTTAAAAATAACATTATCGTGCACAAGAGAGCAGAAAACACAATGCACTGTTCACACTCGCAACAGAAACCTCGAGCTATGAAAAAAAAACAACAAGTCACAAACAGAGAAAACAAACGGTCCTTTTATAAAGGTGGAGATTTTACAGGTTTTACTGTAAAGAAGAGGGTCGACTGTGTTTTACTGGAAGGATTCTTAATCTTTTTGTGTTTGACACGCCTCAGTCCGAGGACGCACGCCGTTCACATCGAGAGTAGAGTTAGTTCACTAAGCCGTTTTCTCATTTCCGTGAAAATAAAAACACAAGTTGGAATCTGTAACGACGTCTCTGCCAAATAATAACACACAACTTAACCGTTAATTTAAAACAAAATGTATTTATACCTTGTTTTTGTATCATTTATTTTATTTTATTGTATATGTTAAGCTTTGTGTTACATAAATGAAACATGTTTTATCTTTTTTATTAATATTATTTCTGTACAGGTTAATCAGAATGCACTATTAAATGTATTAAAGTCTGTGTCCTGTGAATGAACTGGTTTGTTCTGCGATATGGAGATGTTTTATTTTCACTGTTAACGCTACACTTTGGTTAAAATGGAGCTCTCTCTCCTGATCAACTCTTTTATCGCCATATTTTTCTGCATTCCACTAGAATGAATCTATTCTTGCACCATCCTGGTAGGTCGTGATCTCATTCCTTGTTTTGTTTCTTACGTAACTTATAATCTGAAGACGGTGAGGTCTGTTGGACCAACACGGACGTGGACTTGAGGACAATCGAGGAGCAGAAAACAAGCTCCAGAAGTCCAAAGTTTATACCTGCAAAAACTCCCTGTCATATAAAATCATGTAATCTTATATGGTTTTAATTGTAAATCAAGTCAAATCCAACTTATTCAAATAAGGCTTCATTTCTTCACTTAAAAGCAGTTATTTAAAGTACGTCATCTGCATATAAAGAAAGGATTGGTTCTTTATTTATGAAGTCTGATCAGGTTTGCAGGTGACTCTAAAAAGACTATTTATCCTGCATAAGTAAACATATTTCAATCTCGGGTTGCACTGATACCGATACCCAGGACCGGCCCTGAGCTGCATGGTGCCCTAGACGAAAAGGGATTTTGGCGCCCCCTACTGCCCAGAACAGAAAACAAAGTAACTCAATAACTGGATGACATTGCAACAAATTTTTATTCATACTAAAATGAACAGTAGAGATGGTAGATAGATATAGATATTTAATTATTACTTATTTTGCTCTTTACATGAGATGAATAGTGTGTCCAACAGTTTGTCCAAAATAAAAAAAAAAGTGGCGCCCCCTCCAGCAGAGGGCGCCCTAGGCAATTGCCTTGTCTGCTTATGCCCAGAACCGGCCCTGCCAACACCATTCTAATGTACTCCTATCTGTATCAGTTAGTTAACGGATACCATGAACCGATACTTAAATGTGGAAACTTTCACAAAAAATTTTTATTTTTCACTTGAAATTTTAGTTTGGTTTAGTTTGTCGTTATTAATATTTTATTTTTTATCTACTTCACCATCATTTGTTGTAACAAGCAGAGAAGAAAACAATTTATTTCATTTTTTTTGTGTGTGGTAGAAGTACCGGTATTGGTACTCGGTATCAGCAAGTACTCAAATCCAAGTTTTGGTATCGTATCAGTTTAAAAAAAATGTGGTATTGTTGCATCCCTAATCCAAATTAGTATCACCGGTTCCTTCAAGTTTCTCATCAATTATTCAGCGGATTTAAGGGGAACAGGCTCTGTGGTAGTTTAGTATCTATGTGTGCACCACACTGAACATGGACCAGATAAAGACCAGAGCTGTCTGAGGAACTCAGAGATTTTAGAGTACTGGGCCATCTCCAAACCGCTCCATGATCCTGTGACCTCAGCTGATCTGGACACAAGAGGACATACTACACCAGGTTGACAAGATGGCTAAAGCAGATACTTTGGTGCCATGGAAACCATCCAAAACCCTTCAAGGTGGAGGAACTTTCTGATGAACGTGCTCGACATGATCAATCACGTTTTGTTGGCGAGCTTCAAAGTTTCTTGGAGAAAATCCTTCAGACTGATGGAGCTTTTGATCAGAGATGGTTGTGGGTTTTGTTGTTCATCCTGTCAGTGTCTGACTGCGTTACGCTGAATTACCCAGATAGTTTCTTTTGACTGAGAAAAGTAAATTATCATGAGAAGTTTATTACTTTTGTTTGACAAAACTGAAACAAGACTAACCTGCTGGGTTTGAGTAATGGGATTAATTAAATTGTGCTTTTTTTAACTTCCATTTCTTTTTTCCCACTACAAGGATTTTTTGGGGGTAATATTCTCACTGCTCTGGCAGATAACTGAACTTGTTTTTGGTTTAAATCCTCTTTAGTCAATTATTTGCTACTTTTGGAGGAGTCTTGGTACGGAGCCGTCTGGGAATATCTCTGATGTTCTGATGGAAGCCACGTATGAAGAACTCCACAGAAGATTCTTGTTTTCACAAAGTTCATGTAGAGCTGTAATAAGAGAGCAGAAACAGCTTGTGTGTAACCTTCTGCTTAAATTGCAAAAGTATCTAAACACAAAATAGTTTCTCGACTGACTGGTGTGTTTTTCCATGTTTTTGTTTTTTTGTTTTTTTCCCTCAAACACCTTGGAGAGATTAACACAAGGCCCAGATAAGCGAGAGTCAGCGCCTGGGCTGCATTCCCACCCTGCTGTTTGAGAATCTGGCTCGGAAAGTTTCCCACATAGATAAATGCATATGAACACGTGCATTCTGCAGTGTGTGTGTGTGTGTGTGTGTGTGTGTGTGTGTGTGTGTGTGTGTGTGTGTGTTCTTCCTGTAGTTTAGCTTGTCGAAACGTTTTATGGGTTGTTCCTTCTTTTGTTAAAGATGTCTGAAGTGAATCAGCTGTGTTGGATCTATAACAGCAGCATCTCCACAGACACGAATGTCCTTCTGCATTTCACACCACACTTAAAAGTGAGTGTAGAATCTCAAAAACACGACTCACCTTACATACTGTGTTTCCATGTGGGCCGGAACATTCTGATGGATGACTTGCGGCGCTGTTGTGGCAACACGAATGGTATGTCATTGTGATAAGACGGTATTTTAAGAGTCAACACAGGATGAAAGTTTAGTCACACGGTGTTTGTGGGGTTGACCTCCTGTCATTCCTCAACCAGGCTCGATATTCTGAGATTCCAAATGAAGACAGGAAGGTTCCTGAGCTGGGAATAAACAGCTCTGACTGTTTGGCTGCTCAGCGTACGAAAAGACTGTAAATCACAGAAACTCACAGATGTGTGAGTTCGGCATGTAAGATTTACTCTACAAATCACAGAAGTGTCCCAGTCCAGATGCCAGTGAGTGTTTCCTGTGTGTGAGTGTGCATCAGAAGCTCTGAAGCTTCACATGAATGTGATGTTTTCAAACAATGTGCTCTTTTGTTACTTGTATGACCCTTTTATACCTGTGCATGATAAGAGTTAAATGTTGAGTTAGCTGCTAGTTATTGTGAGCTAACTCGTTGATTGAAATTCCTGGATCATTTCTGGCCTTTCCTGAAAATGTCATCAAAATCCATCTAAAAATGTTTGAGCTGTACAGCAAACAACCAAGTTTGGCCAGTAGAGGGCAGTGTTCCTCCCCCATCACTGACTCTACAACACCATCTTCTTAAATGTGTTACGAGTTTCAAACCACTTGAACGTTCCATAGATTCATAAAAACATAAACTACTTCAGATAGTTGTATTACTTATGGTTCATTAGTTCCTCAGACGAGAGGCCTGTAAACCTGCTCTCTGTTTGTGTGACGAACACGTAGACGTCATTGTTTCAAAGATCAAGTTAATAAATTCCTTAATAAAGGATTCCCAGCTGTTACTAACAGACTAGACTTTTAAATGCTGTGACGATGAAAATAACTTAAAATGTTTGTTGTAACTGTGTGACATCATAAAAGTCAGACTGACTCTGCTGCCGTGCAGGAAAAAGCATGTTGTTTTCAGCTTATTTAGAGCTAATAGGAGATGAGTTCCATCATGTTTTGTTTATTAGAATTAAGAGAACTTTTTAATTTTCAGCACCATACAGTTACAATTCTCCTGTTCATTTATTTTTGATCCATATTAACGATAAACAGCTGACCCCGCCCACTGTCTGCGGTGGAAAAATGATCAAACAAGACAGAGTTATGATAAAATACGACTCACTTTTATCTACAAGATCATTAAATGCTATATTTAAACCATCATCTTCAACATCTACATTGACATCTTCCACCACGATGATTTTATATGTATAAGCCTGATTAAGAAAATCTGAAAATTCAGTCAGAAACTCAGAAACTGTCCAGGTAGATGATTTCAAATGTAAAATTTCACCTAGAGCTGATCAATAGAACTGACTGGAAAATAGTTGCTACTTCTCCTTGATCTGCTGCTGCAGGAACATGAAGATTTAGATAGTTAACAGCAAAATAAATCTGTTATCAAATCATTAGCTAACAGAGACTGATTGTATTATAACTAAACTCAACTGTTTGTACATGATTGGCCTTCAACGTTGACCTGTTGATGGGAACTGGACTCGTTGTTTCTGGGTAGAGCTTTTAAATCACTTTTATTAAATCAACTGAACTAAACTGAGTCCCACATTCAGAGTTGATGGGAGGTGGGAAACTGCACTGTAAGAGGACATGATGGATCAGAGAACCAGCCAGTGTGCCGTATCATTAGGAGTTCAAGCTCCTCTGGAGCAGGATTGGAGTTCACAGTAAAGGTAATGCAGATATCTGATGGTTTAAGTCTGTCTTACCTTCTGAACAGCTAAACATGCCCACTCTCACAGTTTGTTAATGCGAGTTGTTTGTGGGTTGACTAAGAAGCTCAGATAGGACTAGCACCAACTACAGCCAGGGCCGGTTCTGGGCATAGGCAGACTAGGCAATTGCCTATAGGGCGCCCCAAATTGTCTCTCTTTTTTTTTTTTTTTTTTTTGACAAACTGTTGGACACACCATTCATCTCATGTAAAGAGCAAAATAAGTAATAATTAAATATATCTATATCCATTTATCATCTCTACTGTTCATTTTAGTATAAATAAATATTGTTTGCAATGTAATCCAGTTATTGAGTTACGTTGTTTCTGTTCTGGGCAGTAGGGGGAGCCAAAATCCTTTTTCGCCTAGGGCACCATGCAGCTCAGGGCCGGTCCTTGCTACATCACCTGTCACATTCTGAGTCTCGTTCTTGTTTGATTTGTTTTGGATTTTGACTCAGGCTTTGCCCCAACAAGTTATAAATCTGTTCTCATGTTAATCCTCACATTGGTTCTGAACATTGTCTGCAGTTTGACTGTGCTGTTATGATTGTAGATGTTCACTTTTATAACAGACTTCAGCTTGTTTTCCTAAACGGAGACGGAGAAAAGGAACACATGAAAAGTTTAATGAAAATAAATAAAACCAAAAGAAGTCAAAGCGTATAAAAACCTAATAATTTGAACAGAAAACATTTTTTACGTGCTTGACAAACAGAATACTGGAGGAGGCCTCAGAGATCCTGGTCCAGGAGGAACACCAGCTCAACTCATTCTGACTAACAGGGAGTTGGTTCAAACCCTAAAGTTATGTGTCAACCTGTTGACAGAGGTGCTCAGGGACATTTTAACCTTTCCCCCACAATAATACCAGTGCCAAAAAAGACACCAGCTAAATCTCACAGTGGCTAATCCACTACTGTCAGGAAGTACTTTGAGAGGATTAGTTTATCTCACATCAAGAACATCATTCCAGCTGATCTCGATAACCATCAGTTTACCTACAGGGAGAACAATGCTGTCTCAGTTGTTCGTCAAACTTTCCTGTCCCACAAGGTTGATCCAAACATGTGTGAGATGCTCTTTCTTTAATTTAAGCTCTGTTTTTAAAACCATAATTACACTTAAACTGGTACACAGACTGGGATTATTAATCTTACTCTGCATATGGGTTTTACTATTGACTATTCACAGACAACACCATGATCCAGGTCTCAGGAGCTCCACATGGATGTGTACTTACCTCCTCACTCATCTTCACCAGCACTGTAGTGAAGTTCACTGATGACATGACTAACATTGGACTGTTGATGGGGGGGAGGGGGGGGGGGGCATGCTGGAGGAGTTTAATCATCCCACAGCAAAACTAGAGATTATCTTGGATTTCCGAAGACCTAGAAATACCACAAATCCCCAGATTCAGATAAATTTGAGCAGAACATCAAATATCTGGATGTTCATATCACAGATGACCTCCTCTCACCACTTTAATCTATCACACCTGGTAAAGAACGATCAACAGAGCCTGGAAACCCGGGTCTTTGTCTTCACGGGATTGACAACAGAATTTTAGACCACAGACACACAGAGCAGCTTCTTCTTCCAGGCTCCGGCCTCCTTTTGCCCCCCACCCCCCGAGTCCCCGATCATACACACATGCACGCAGGTTAAAGGTCAGACTGATTTAATAGTATGACAAAATGCACAATGAATAAAAACTACAACAACAACATATCAAGAAATACTGTACAGTGTGCATAATGTTCCTTACAGCCATGTTTACTGTTTTCATTGTTGTTTTACACCAAACAAGTTTTATTGTGTATTTACAATGACAAAGACCTTTGAGTGAAGGCTGTGGTGTAATTACTGCATTCTCCAACAGAGGGCAGCAAAGACCAGCACATGAAATCCTACTGTTCAATCAGATTCTATAGAATCTGTCACACAGACACAAAACAGTAGAATTCAGTTTTTATGTGCTATTAAAATTTCATGACAAGAAAGAAAACCTTGCTTCACTGGTCATGTAGCAGTGACTATTATTATTATTATTATTATTATTATTATTATTATTATTATTATTATTATTATTATTATTATTATTATTATTATATCAATGTAAAGTAACAGCTAAGTCTAATAACAGGGACAATAAGGAGTGACATTTTAATTTAAATACAAAAACTTTATTAATCTACAAAGTAAAAATTAGATATTGTTGTAACTTAGTAGAGGGTTCTAGCTGTGGACGGGAAGGATCTGATGTTGGAATGTAAACTGCTGTTAAAATAACATTGATGAACTCCTTCTGTAGATAATATAGATGAAAACCAACAGCTAAGAATTCAATATTTGTGTTAAAGAGATATTTCACATATAAATGTCCAGGATGACACTAACTTTAAAGAGCAACTAACCCCCAAATCAACTTTTTTTTGCTGATAAACTGTCTAAACGGGTGTCTAGTAGTCTTAACTACATGTCCCAGGCATTATTTTGATATTTTAGTGCATATTTGTTAAAATCTTAACTTTAAGCCAAAAAACGTCTGTGTCACCTCAGTCTGAGGTGAGTGAGCAAAATATGGAGCTAAAAACAGCTAAGAATTACGTTTTACCAAGGTTGATTACAGCAGTGATAATAGCAGTGTGAGACACTCGTATATTACCTTGTTCTGTCAGCTTTGAATAGTATCTAGTATTTCAGTCATGCAAATGCTAAATTACAATATGAACGAGTCTGGGCGTTATGACACTGAGCTACAAAGGTACAGGCCTGGTATCTCCACTATCCACTTTGTGTTGATATTTTATACCGGGGTGCTGGTTTCAGGCCCGGAGTGGCTAATCGGGAGGACCGGGACAATTCCTGGTGGTCCGGTGATCGCTCCCTCCCTCCCTTTTTCTTTTCTTTTTTGCGGGCCGGTGTTTAGTCATGTTTCTGTGTTGATCACGTAACCTACGCTGCTACCTGGTCCTGGGCCGTCTCCACTGTCGGCTCTGTTTTTTTTTTTNCCATCCAGCCCTTTTCGTTTGCCTTAACAATGACGCCCGCTGGAAACGTCTCCTTAGGCAAAGTCTTTCTTTTAAAAATCACCATCGGGGGCAGTTTCTGTCCATTGGCGTGGCAGCCAAGCACAACAGTAAACGAAGCCCTTTCGCACCCCGTTGTGCGTATTGACACCGTGCTGGTTCCCGTCTTCTCCACCGTGTGACTGTCCGGGATGTCAAACGTGAGCGGCACCTCGTCCATGTTCGTGATGTGGCTCGGTTGGATCCGTTTGTCGCTGATGTGCTTCCTGCAGTATGAGAGAAAGTTTGTCAGCTTTTCATTGTAATCCGCTGGCCGTTGCTGCGCTACCGTAGTCCTGGTCCGGATCGATAAATGGCACCGTCTCATAAAGCGGAAGCACCAAGACGGACCTCCTTTGAAATGTTCGATTTTCATCTCCTCCGCCAGCGTTTCTGCCTTTAGGCGAATAGTGACCGTCGAAACGCTCCTGCCACTCGTTCTTTGCTGAATGATCCACTGCTCGAGTTGTGCCTCCAACTCTGGCCACCTCGCCTTATTTCCGCGGAAACTCAGCTGCGTCTTCTTCACCTGTCGCAGTTCGTTTTCCATCTTCCTCCACTTACGAACCATCGACTCGTTAATTTTGAAATTTCTCGCGGCGGCTCGATTCCCGTGTTCCTCCGCGTAGCTGATTGCCTTCAGTTTAAACTGAGCTTCATAAGCATGTCTTTTCGCCATTTTCAGGGTTGTTAAAACAACAATGTTCTGCATAAAGCACATACCTGTTCTTTTATACACAATCCACGCCCACACATCCCTCTTTAACGTTCTCATGCGTTTTCTATCACGTCCGCTCCACGCCCACACTTCCCTCTTTAACGTTCTCATGCTTTTTCTATCACGTCCGCCTCATATAGGGCGCTCCGCACCATAGGGCGCATCGCTCATTTTGAAGAAAATCTAAGACGTTTATATGCGCCTTATAGTCGTGAAATTACGGTATTCTGTGTTTAGAATGGCTACATTTTGTCTTTTATTTTATTAACCCAGCAGAAAAAATAAATCCTTTATGAGGACCAACTGTTGGGGCTTTTTCGCTCATGTCCTGTCTGCACTCGTCACTGCATTGTCGAAACAGTGACAGTAGGCACAATCCTCCAAGTGAAGCAGCAATGCCCACACTGCGAGTTGTTCAACCAGTGGTCCAGCCAGCCCATGGTGAACAGCATCCCAGCTGGAAATCTTCAGCTGTGTGCAGCTGTTCTTTTCACTGGGTCATCTTTTAGTCAGATTTCAAAGGTAGAAGCAATAAAAATGTTTGTTTTGTTTTTTGAATATCTGACACATGACAGCATCTTATCAATTTTTTTTTTTTTTGCATTTTCAGGACTGAATATCATGCATTCAGTAAGCTGACGTGCAACTGGAACAACTGGGAGGAAGTGAAACAGCCAAATTCAAGATTTTTCTGAGAGAAGCCAGTCCTGACTGCAGACTTTACCTGTCCAGGGGAAGACAGAAGGAAATATATGTTCTATCATATGTAAACCTCTGCTTGATATGTCAATACAGGATGTTATGACCATGGACTGACCAAGGTTTCTCCAGTACTAGCTGATTATATTGTCATAAAAAAAATGTTTAGTGTGGGGCTGCATGTGTGTACTGTTGAATCTGACATGTTAAATGTTGCCTCACGCATAAAAACTCACACAGTTATCAGAATTATTAAGAATTACGTACAATTTTTGGGACTGTCCAAGCTGTCCCTAGAGAACAGTGTGAGGAAACGTTGCATTCTCTCATTATGTCTAACCAGAGTCAAATTGCCTCTTTTTTTTTTTTTTTTTTTTACTGTCACAGCTTACCATGATAATTATAAGGTGGGTTCAAAGTCTGCATGATGTAATAACCACTGGTATAGACTACACAAGGTTTCAGAGCTACTGCTACTTGGTTAATAGAAGACATCCTGTGGGTCATATGGGACTTGAATGTGTTTTTTGTGGTATTTATCAATAAACTAATGATTTTAATCTTCACACTCCCAAAACATTTATTTACTATTTTGATCAGTGAGCTTAGTAGAACAGAAATATTTTGTTTTCGGATCAATATGTATTGATGAATCGTGGAACCAGTGCCTGATGACATCTCTAATACTTTTTGCAGTTGCTGACAAAACCTGAAGAAACCGATCTGACAAATGAAATATTTTTCTGAAATATACAATTTATATAATAAATGGCAGTAAATTCATTTTTGTATCGAAAAATTTTGGGATGAAAACATAATTCCAGTCTGCTAAGATGCAGGAGCCCCCCCCAACCTGCTCACACCTGTGCCAGACCTGTAACAATGGGGACAGTTTCATGTTGTCACAGTCTCACTACATTGGAAGATGGAAAATATGGCCAGCACATAATTGATGATTGTGCGAAACTGATGTGTTATGAATATAAATGCTTATACTGTTTTATCAATAAATCCTGTGTTTATTTTTGTAAATACATATGTGTACCTTGGGGGTCTCTCGACAGCACACGTTTTCCAGAGGGGACAATGAGACACAATGCCCACATGTACACCTGTTCATACAGAGTTTAACAAAATTATATATATGATACAATTTGGTCAGTAGAGGGAAATATATATATATATACATACACACACACATATATATACACATATTGCTGATGGGTCTCTTAGATAAGAGCAAATACTGAATAACGTGTAATATATATATATATATATATATATATATTACACGTTTTTCAGTATTTCCTCTCATATCAGAGACCCATCAGCAATCATGCTAACAACATTTACCACTCTGAAACTCTGAAGAGAGATCCTTTGAGGTGGAAGATTTTTCTCCACCTCCCTCCCCTGAGATGGAGGTTCTGGAGGAGGGTTCGGTGGCGGACGCTAGCGGTCCTGAGCCGTATCGCTTCGAGCCGCGAGCTCCAGCGAGGGTTCAGTGGCAGCCTCCGCAGCACCGTATGGGGCCTCGCTGGAGCTCGCGGCTCGAAGCGATACGGCTCAGGGCCGCTAGCGTCCGCCACCGAACCCTCCTCCAGAACCTCCATCTCAGGGGAGGGAGGTGGAGAAAAATCTTCCACCTCAAAGGATCTCTCTGTTGCAAAACTTGACTCGCTATCGCTTGCCATTATGCACTTTAGCTGTCAGTGTCAGCGCCAAAGCCAACTGTCAATCACAGCCCAAACCCCGCCCATTAGCCCCCTCCCGCTCGTGCCCCTCAGTCCTCCCGGCACGCCCATTTCAGCGCCAGTTTTGAAATCTCACTGAGGCGGAAGTAAGTCTCTGGCAGGGGGGGTTAGTTGTTCTTTAAGTTCATCTTTTATCAGTGACTATAGATGGAGAGACAAGCAGGTCCATTTCTTGACTCCTGAAGCAGAATAGCCAATTACTGTTCTCAGCTGCTATTACACAGTTAACAGTGTTCTTATATTTTGATTCAGAACATTGAAACGGCTCCTTGTCTGTCAGCTTTCATTGTTATATCAAGACTGTCAGCTTGTCATGACGTGGGGTTGAGTGGACCTAAAAATATAGACTAAAGACTGAAAGAACAGACACAACAAAAACTTGAATAACTTGAAAGAGAATGCAGATCTCGACATTGCGAATGGTTTTTTAAAGTCCTGTTTGCTGTTGCACATTGTTTAGGTTTGTAGCTGACGGTGTCGGCATTGATGTGTGGAGGTGAGAGAGGGTGTTCAGGTAAATGCCTGTTGGGGTGGATGTGTGTGTGGGAGTTGAAGTGGTGGTAGTTGTGGCTCGGTTTCAGCCTACTAATAAAACAATTTGTTGAACAGAATATCGACTCTTCTTCCATTTCATACATTGTGCCTCAGTCAGACCGCAGTGTGTGTCACAGCTGACAAGATGTTTCAGGAGGGCGGAGTCAGTGTGACGGATCAAACTCACAAATAATTGTTCAACATCATATTTTTTCATGAACACTTTTAGGAAAATCATCTTGGGTTGAAACTTGAAATGCAATTATGAGTGAAACGTTTCCAGATGTCTGATACCAACACAAATCAGTCAGATTTCAGACGCTCTGCTCAGGTGATCATAACATCTGTTTTAGGACCAGAGACGATTTCTTTGTTAAAAAATGAGTAAAGGTAAGAAATTTATGCATTTCTTGACGGTAACGATGTGTGTGTTTTACTCCCGACTGGATTTGTAAGAACTTGATTTACTGTGATTGGCTAAAGACAAATCATGATAGGTGGACACTTGCTGGCTTGTCCTCCAATCAGCTCAAAACCCCAGGTGTATGTGTAGCACCGAGTGGACACGCGGCTACACATATATCTGGAAAAGTCAGGTTACAAACTAGCAGGACATAGACTAGACATTAGGTCAATGGAGAAAAATAACAAAACTAAACTCAGAACTACTCAGAACAGAAACCAACTCACAGGATCTGTCAGGTCTTGGGTTTTGTTTGTTTAGTTTTGATTTCTTGTAGTATTTTTTTCCAGATGTATCTGTGATTTTGAGTTAGTTGTTTCTTAGCCCCCCCGTGGTCCTATGTTTAGTCTTGTATATTGTCTTATCCGCCTGTCTTTAGATTCAGCTTTTATTTTATCATTGTACTTGTCTCTGGTTTTGCTTTTATTTTGGTAATGTTTGTAGTTCCTGTTTTTCCGTGGTTGTGTTAGGTCTCTTGAGTTCGTGTTCACTTCCTGTTTTAGTTCCGGTGTGTTTTCTTCCAGTGTCCCCCATGTCTCGTTCTCCCTCAGGTGTTTCTTGTTTTGTAATCAGTTCAGTTTGTATTTAAGTAGCGTTCTCATGTCTAGTCCTCGTCAGTCCGTTCCTGTTTCCCTCCGGACATTTGTTCCGGATTATTCTATGTTTGATTAACATCATCATCTTCTCTGTCGTCTGGTTTCGTCATCCTCTCTCATGCCTCTGTAAGATTTGTTGCATCCCCGTCAGCCGTTTTTGTTTTCTTATTAAATGTTTCAAGTCGCTTCTTTTGCACTTGGGTCCGCTACAACCACTACAAAACGTAACAGGATGAGAACTGAAACTAAATACTTAACAACTCACTAAACTAACATGAAGGGCAGATGTGAGTAAAACCAAACAGAGTCAGGAACAGTGTCATGGACAAGAACAGAACATAACATGTCGGAAGTGACAAGGATGGACAGGATCAGGAATGAGTCCATCTGAGGGACGACATATGTTAGATGTTTTGGAGATAAAGTCAGACTGAGATGGTTTGGACATGTAGAGAGGAGAGATAGTGGGTTTATTAGGAAAAGGATGCTGAGGTGGGATCTGCCAGTCAGGAGGTCTAGAGGAAAACCAGAGATGAGATATATAGATGTAGTGAAGGAAGACATGAGGTTGGTTGGTATGAGAGACGAGGATGGGGTAGATGGAGATGAAGGAGTTGCTATGGTGACTCCTAAAGGGAACAGCCGAAAAAAATATAAGAAGAGTTTGGAATGTACTATAAACTGGAGGTCTTTGCAACAACTTGAACTCATTCTCACTTTTTTGCATAAATTGACCAAAAAAGCTATTAGGGCAAGTATCAACCAGAGAGTTTTAGTGTCATGATAATATTATGAGATTTAAAGAAGCTCTCATTTCCCCTTAATAACATCAGAAGAGAAGTGGACCCCAGTCGATAGTTTACCAGCTGGATTCTGTCGATGGTTAATACAAATATATTAATGTCATTATGAGAGAGCAGAGATGTGGCTTTGCAGGTAGTTTTCTTATTTGTTTCATGGCAGGGAAAGAAATGGAATGAGTTCTCCAGCTCTATTTTTTTCCAGTAGCAGGAACACATAATGATGATCAAAACATCAGCTGAGATAGGGTGCAGCTGATGGGAACATGACGATGGGGGGTTTATTTGCTGAGGGTTCAGATTTATGTAATTTTTTCTGCAAAATGAATATAGACCAACCATATTCACATCATCTTGTTTTTTATATATATATTTTAGAGCATAATAGTTAGAACATGCATAAGTCACTGAAAAATTATTTCAAGAAAATGTAACTGTCACAGTGACAAGTAAAGGATTCACCACTTCATACAGTGATGCATAAATTTCCTTCTTCTCAACTTCTCACAATGATTTTCAAGTTTTTGCGTTCTTTCCCTGTTAATCAGCAGCTGTCACTGATTTTGTGCAGCGTTGTCGGTGCTGTGAGGTGGCAACAATCAGACCCTGTGAAGGCGGATCTAGCAGGTCAGCGGGTGATGAGCTTCTGATTACCAAGCTCTGACTCATTTAACTCTTTACTAAAAGTCTAATAATTAACTTTTTACTAATGTGCTGAAATTTTAAGCAGGACTGATGGAGGAGGAATTTTAACTAGTGTTAAAGGTGCACTATGGAACATTTTTATAAATACTAATATTTTTAACAACATAATGCCTCCACAGGGTGTTTAGAGGGGTGTAGAATGAACATACAGTTATTCCTTTAAACATTATATTTGAAGTAAAATATAATAAAATATTTATTCTGACGGGCACGACAGTAACATTATGTTTACATCTACCAGCCAATGGGGGGCACCATTGCGAGTTGCCTAATACGATGAATACGGCAGAGTCAGCAGGTCGAGAGCCCCAGGGATTTTGTTGTCCTTCTCAGGGAAGGCGCAACTGAAGAGGATCAGGGACCAGAGTTGGTTTGAGTGAAGAATCAGAGCACATGCGAGGCTTGCGAACGCCCCGACAGCTGGAGGCCTTGTTCAATTGTTGTGGCTGTGGTATCCGCACACTTGATGTCGCTGTGGTGTTCATGTTCTACACTCACCTAAAGGATTATTAGGAACACCTGTTCAATTTCTCCTTAATGCAATTATCTAATCAACCAATCACATGGCAGTTGCTTGAATGCATTTAGGGGTGTGGTCCTGGTCAAGACAATCCCCTGAACTCCAAACTGAATGTCAGAATGGGAAAGAAAGGTGATTTAAGCAATTTTGAGCGTGGCATGGTTGTTAGTGTCAGACGGGCCGGTCTGAGTATTTCACAATCTGCTCAGTTACGGGGATTTTCACGCACAACCATTTCTAGGGTTTAAAAAGAATGGTGTGAAAAAGGAAAAACATCCAGTATGCGGCAGTCCTGTGGGTGAAAATGTCTTGTTGATGCTAGAGGTCAGAGGAGAATGGACCGACTGATTCGAGCTTTGACTGAAATAAACACTCATTACAACCGAGGAATGCAGTAAAGGATTTGTGAAGCCACAACACTCACAACATTGAGGCGGATGGGCTACAACAGCAGAAGACCCCACCGGGTACCACTCATCTCCAGTACAAATAGGAAAAAGAGGCTACAATTTGCATGAGCTCACCAAAATTGGACAGTTGAAGACTAGAAAAATGTTGCCTGGTCTGATGAGTCTAGATTTCTGTTGAGACATTCAAATGGTAGAGTCAGAATTTGGCGTAAACAGAATGAGAACATGGATTCATCATGCCTTGTTACCACTGTGCAGGCTGGTGGTGGTGGTGTAATGGTGTGGGGGATGTTTTCTTGGCACACTTTAGGCCCCTTAGTGCCAATTGGCCATTGTTTAAATGCCACGGGCTACCTGAGCATTGTTTCTGACCATGTCCATCCCTTCATGACCACCATGTACCCATCCTCTGATGGTTACTTCCAGCAGGATGATGCACCATGTCATAAAGCTCGAATCATTTCAAATTGGTTTCTTGAACATGACAATGAGTTCACTGTACTACAATGGCCCCCACAGTCACCAGATCTCAACCCAATAGAGCATCTTTGGGATGTGGTGGAACGGGAACTTCATGCCCTGGATGTGCATCCCACAAATCTCCTTCAACTGCAAGATGCTATCCTATCAATATGGGCCAACATTTCTAAAGAATGCGTTCAACACCTTGTTGAATCAATGCCATGTAGAATTAAGGCAGTTCTGAAGGCAAAAGGGGGCCAAACACCGTATTAGTATGGTGTTCCTAATAATCATTTAGGTAAGTGTATATTGCACCTTTAAAGTTGAAATTTGTTTAACGGTCCTGTTACATACAAAAGGAACTTTTTTGAGCTTTTAACCATGCTGTGATGCTATTACCCTATTAACAACCCACCCCCCCACTCCGACTGGTTTTTGCTTTAATTCACGCATTTCTCAGTAATCCTCCTTAATCTCTGTTTCTGAGCAGCTGCTCAAGCCTCTCCTTGGAAACAACTGACTGTAACATAGTGAGGTAACAATGTTAGCGAGCTGCGAGAGTCTGAAGCAAGACACTAAGCACCATCGTTTTGTAGTATTTTACTTTATAAAAATGTCTCAGTGAAAATGTGCATTTAGCTGCGAGAGTTACAGGAATTTATTCACCATTTTATTCAGGCAGCTCGAGGGGCAGCATTCAAGAGGAGGGTGTAGGGGAGAGACAGGATTTTAGGTAAACCGAGTGTTTTACTTCCTGGTCTGAGAATAACTCCAGAATATAAGTTATATTTCAGGACATATGGAGACTATATAACACCAAAGGTAGGATTTTATCATATTTGTACCTATCCCAGATGTTGAAAGCTGTAAAATAACAGGATACAGGATCTTTAAAAGAACTGTGTCACCCCACTCTCTATCAGGAAGTACCTGTGAAACAACAACCCCACTCTGGAAAAGCAGATTAGTTTTGACCTTTGAGATATGAAAAACTAGAAACATTTTTGAAAAAGAAGTTATAATATCCTTTTTACAGGTGCTGTCATGCTGTATTTCTGGAGTCTGTGCACTACAGACACAGAGCAGAAAGTTTCGCCCACTGTGATTTCTAATTTTTTTGTCAGTCCATTCAGAACTATTCTGCTTTCCCAATTCAGTCAATCAAAGAAATAGCTACAGCAGGTAAATATTAATCGTTTATAACATTTCCACAGAAATTCACACAAAATAGAACTTTTACTTTAGAATAAAATTCTGTTGTTGTTGTATATGCTATGTTTAAAATTTAACAACAAGTCAACATGGTTGCCAAAAGGATTCTGCTGATGTGCTCTGCCTCACATGAGAAGCAGAAACACATTTTCTTTGTATTGACATGGAGTCAGCAGCCAATCAGCTGTGAAATAAAGCACTAACATCTACTAACTGAATCCTGTGACGCATCAGTGATATAAATGCATCTACTCTGGTTTGTGTCTGTTTTGGAACTAACAGCTATAGTTGGGTTTCTTTTAGTTCATTCTAGCTAATTATTTAAAGGTTCTGTAACATGGATCTGAAGTGTTAATGTGTTGCACCTCCTGCTTTGGCCCTCCCTCGTGTCCCTGCAGTGGAGCAGCACTGTTACTGAGGGTTTTTAAAAGCATGTCATGGTCTGACACGTGCCATGGACTCAGCTGCCAGCGTGTCCACAGTCAAAGATTTATTGTAGCTGTGAAGTAGCCTTTTTTCCCCTCTCTGTACTTCATAATAAATTTAGCAGGGTAATGATAGGTGTCTGAGCTTGCTGTAGTCAGAGAAGATGAGTATCAGTAATGGCCTGCCGTTAGCCTATATGAGTACACATAACACACGATACACACCAATATTACCCTTCCTAAACCCCTCATTACTCTCTTCAACATTACTCCACCTCATTTTTCTTTCAGTCTTAATTCACCTACTTTTTCCCTCCATCTGTTTTCCCTTTCATTTTTTTCCTCCTTCTGTGTCTGTCCCTATATTTCTCCAAATGGTGCGATCAGTCCTTATTGAGGCAATTGCCCCGGCTCATCACGCAAAGTGCCGCTGGCTGAAGCTGAATTCCTCTCGATGGGCTAGCAGCAAGAGCTCGGGGACAGGGTGGAGGATTCATCTGCCATGACACTAATGCACTGACTCAGCACTTGGTGCTCAATGCTATGGTCTGAACGGCTTCCTGAGAGGGCTGGAGTCACAGATTAACATGCACGTACAAGAGAAATCAAGTCCACAGACAGACGACTATGTGTGTGCATAAACAAACACACAGAAAAATTTCTGTCAGGTCTCTGGAGATCCCTAAAACGTTCAAGATATACACACACGTAAATATCCAATGGGAAAATCAGCCATGCAATGTGTTCTGTTATGTTTATGGAAAAATCTAGATGACAGCTCATTTTTCTGAGAGCATATGGAACACAAAAACACCATCAACCCTCTGGTAGCGTGTTCCTCACCAAGATGTCTTCCAACAGCATCTCGGGTTTGCTTCTCTTTTCGTGAGCTTCATCTCTTTCACATCAATGTAAATTTCCTTCTTTGTGTAACACACAGTGCAGGACTACTGGACAAAAACTCTCTGAGACACCGACAAACACACACACACCTTACTTACACACTTGGGGGATTTTATTGTGAAACTGGGATGGCTGCAGCTGTCGTTCTAACGATGACAAATGGCAAAGAAGCAGGTTAAAACAGTTTTTACCTTCATTCAAGCAGGCATCAATTGTCCCCCTGAGCAGAACAATGATGATTCTTTTAATGGCTCAATCTTCATCAACTTCATGGACAAAATGTGCACGCGTGTTGCACGCGTGTTGAGATGCACATTAAGTCATTGCCTCCTTTTTATACTACCACTACCATACATCACTGTTCTGGTCTACGGGCTCATTGACTGGCCTCGATTCCAGACTTGGTTTCTTCATGTTCAACACTGGTGTTTGATATCAAGGACACCCTCCCACCACCTCTTCCCCCAACATCTTCGGGTACTAAATAACTCCAACTTAAGAGAAGATACTAAAGAGTAATTGGCCCCAAATTTACTTATATATAAAACTGTATACTTTAAAAAACATGTTACATTTGTTGTGTCTCTTACCTTTACATGAAATTGAGTTTTTAGTTGGAAAAGCAGAGAATCGCAATATTTTGCAGTATTAGAAAAATAACTCCTCTTTTTTCATCATCAGCACTTAACTCTAAAAAACTTTTGTGATGATTCTTTTCAAGTATTTCCTTTTTTTGTTCTCCATAAAAAGGAAACTTGACCCTGGACTTCTGTTGTTAATTAACTATGGTCTTAGCCCAGTATTTGGACTTATACACTGATCTGAGTCTCCAACACACCATTATTTATGTCAAAAGAAAAAATGTTTTTAAAGAATTATTGTATAATTGTTGGAGGACGTGTTTTTAAGGTGCTCTATGAAAGTATATGTTAAAAATTGATGTAATAAATATACTGTTATGTGGACAATTTTAAAGTCATTGAACATACCAATGATTGCCAAACTGCCAGGGTTCATATTTTATATTATATTTATTTATTAGTCATACAAAGTTTATGGTGCAACCAATGTATTGTTGTTGTTGAAACCTGGAATTATTTTTGTGTGACACAAATCACTTTTCTACCATCAACTTATATGAAATGAAGCAAACCCCTTTACTTGAACTGTGGCTCCATTATAAGTCTTAGGTCCCACCTCGCTATGTAAATGTATATGGACATTTGCCTGAGTTAAAAATAAAAATATACCTCAGATCATTTTTTATCAAGTGTTGACTCTTATTGATTTACTTATAGATCTTATCTTGCTGCTGTGTATTCAAATATTTTTTTCCACAATTTTTGTGGGCAGTGGAATTGGTGGGATTTTCGGGTCTCTAATGTGCAGACAGTCAGTCATTTCCTGTACCTGCTTATTCCTGTTCAGGGTCACAGGGAGCTGGCGTCTTTCTCCAGCAGTGTTTAGGGAGAGGCGGGGGCACACCTGGACAAGTCACCTGTCCATCACTGTCCATCACAGGGCCACATGGACAGACAACCACTCATACCTAGGGACATTTTAGAGTTGCCAATTACCCTTAGGTATATTTTTTGGTCTGTGGGAGAAAGCCAGAGTCCCCAAAGAAAATCCATACATGCACAGGGAGAACATGCAAACTCCAAGCAGAAAGGTGACCGCCCACTTTTTAACCCAGGACCTTCTCACTGCAAGGTAACAGTGCTACTCACCCTAAACCTGTGCCACCAGTGCCAGTACTTGTAAATGAGACTCATAGCTTATAAGAAAAGAAGGCAAAGACGTCTGGTTTAGATTTTCTTTGAGTCAATAGTTTCTATGGCAATTTGGCAGTTTTTGTACAGTGCAAGATCTTACAAACTTGACAGAACAGATTACAAGCTGACAAGATAATGTTCATTAACAGAGAAGAAAATGATTGTTTCTAAGTTTGTTCATTTTCTAAAAAGAAATGATGATGACCAAAACAAGCTATTACTAAGAGATATTTAGGAACAAGGATGGTGTAAATTCTTAATTTTTGATTTTTCTGTCCTATTCCAGTAAATGCTACCGTTTTAGACTTGTAAGAAAAATATTTATTCTCATTATGATTTCATTATTTAGCTACTCTAACATGTAAATATTTCAGCATTAGTCCTTTAGTACATAAGAGCTATGAACAAGTAATTCTTTCCCATGATAAAATTAGAAAGGTCTATGTGCCTCTACGAGGGAGTCTCCCTTCAAGATAAGAGCCAACATCATAAATTCTGATCTGCGTGTGCGCTGCTCCGAGACCAAGAAACGCCGTGGTGGGAAAATCAACATGTGACCTTGTTGTCTACTTTGCGAACCTCCCTATAAAGTATCCAGTTTTGATATCTCATTCGGTGACTGTTGGTATGCTGTAAGTCTATCTTCATTCACTCCTTGCTGCAAGTAAAAAACCTTTAAACTTTGTATTTTTAGTCTGTGGTTCTTCTCTTGTCTGAGGGTTTAACTATGTTTTGGTGTCGAGGAACAATTCCCCTGAAAGGACTCTGATATGTTTTCCTATTTAGTTAGTTGTTTGTGTTTTTTTCCTGTCACCCTATACCTAATCTTGCAATTTAGTTCATTCTCTACACCTGCCCTCCGTTAACTACTTTCACGCCCTACACCTGTTTTGTTCCCGATATGGACCTCCCTGTATCATCATTCCATGCCAGTTACTTGTATGCTCCACATCATAGTCTGCACCTTTTCCTGTCCATTTGTATCCTGTTTGTATATCTTAGTGTTTGACCAACCACGGACTGTACCTGACTTTGCCTTCTACCTCTGCCCTTATTGGACTGTGTTTGATCATCAGGTTTCCTGTTAACAACCTGTTTGGATCACTCTATGCTGCCTCTGTCTGTACCCTAATCAGCCCATAAGCAAACATTAGCTACGTTTACATGCGACAAATTTCCCCAATCTGATTAAAATCTTGGTCGATCGGAATTCCCAAATCCCTGTTTACATGGACACTAACTGAAATGATCTGATCCAGCCATGAGTACACATGCACCAAGCACTCAATCAGATTAAATGAGTTGAGCATGCGCACAGCGAGTTGTCTTTCCGGGGGAAGAAAAAAAGTAAACAAACTCCGTCCTTTCTGCACGTCTTTCCCGCCCCATCGTGTGCTCGATCTGACTCACGTTATCCCCAATATGGACCCTCTGCGGGTGATTACCGTTATATTTGGGTTTTTACTGGTCGCATTAACCAAGCTAGAGGCAGAATACATATTGCCACTGCTCCTCCGCCACAGGAGAGGAGAGCAGGATGACAGGATGAATGAACCAGCAGACCACTTCTGTTTACCTCCCGCCATGTTTTCTACTTGGGTCTGCGAAAGCAGAAAGACGTCACGCTGAAGTTGTACGCATGTGCAGTGGGTTTTTTTCACCCCTTCATTCCGAACGGGTGTATACATGCACGTCTATCCGAATGAAGATCGGACAAAACCACTCCTCTCGATCGGAAGGAAATTTCATTCTGATCAGGCTGCATCGGATCAAAGCATTATGATTGACATGTTTACATGACGTATTTTTGTTCCGATTGGGCATTTATTCCGATTAAATGTGCCCATGTAAATGTAGCTAGTGTGTATGGGGTTTGATCATTGGACTGTTTATTGGATTAAGGATTGGACTTTCCGATTTGTTTATTGGATTACCCATGTATAAACTCTGTCTTATTACCTGGTTAACCCCTCTGCTTTATCCCACATCAGTGCCCACACAATGTACTACTAACACTAACCATTGCCCCCACAGTTCAGACATTATCAGTAAACATTGCTCAGTCTGCCATCCTGCCTCGTTTTTTATGCAATCTGGTTCAGCTCTACATATACACATTGCATTTTTCTTTTTTTCAAAGATAGTTAAACATGACTCACTTCCTCTTCATGTGGCAGAGTTGGGGGAATTCTTATTCCCTCAACAGCAGGGGGCATCACGAAAAGTTTAGGAACTGCTGGAGTTTACTTAAGTCAATGTCCTTGCTTTTTGACATGCAAAGTAGGATGTGGCTAGCTGAATAGCAAAGTAACCCTGGCCTCAAACTACAAATCAATCCTAATACTAGGTATAATAAAAATTTCAGCCCCCAGCTAACATTTACTGATTGATTCCAAAGAATTTATATAGATTGTTTGGAGTAGATTCCAAAGGAAGTTCCAGTGGCAAGTTAACAGGTTTGTAGAACAACCACTTTTCCAGTGTAAGAATACTCCTGTTATCATCTTTTCACAAACTAGCCCATACAGTATGCACACAAAAACTGGCAGAATTCATTGTGAGAGAAACTTCTATTGTGGTTGCAACAATCTCAGCAAAAAAATACAACTCTGAAAATAAATAACTGTCAAAATGTTTGTCACATGAAATATTAAGCCCCGGCTAGGACTGATGACCACTGGAGATGAACTCCTGTCCCCCACTACCCTGCAAAAGGATAAGCAGATTAAGAAAATTGTTGGATGGATGTTTGGCATTTGACCAAAATCATTAATCAATACTTAAACAATAATTAAAGAAGTTGCCCTACTTTTAAAACAATTGCTCACGGGAATTTTAGGGTGCACACAACATTTTATTTCTAAGCATTTAAAATACAATGGTCTTGGCTGTTCTATGTGGTGTTACTGTTAAGTTGCAATATTCTTCATACATGAGGGGGCGGGAGCACCAGCAGCGCCCTTTGTCCAGTTCCTTAACAAAAGAAACTGCAGCAAATGGCTCTTCTGTGCTAGTTTTGATTTTTAAACTGGAAAATTTAAGTTTTCAAACTTTTATAAAGTTTGAGAGTTTAAGACATTTAATACAACACTTGTGCTTTTTACAAACTACAGTCATCTAAACAACAACCTCTTACGAAGCAGGCTGTTCTTCTAGTCTGTCCGTCCGTCCTTATAAGCATGCATAAACTTATGTGAGGTGCTACCTTAACGGAAGAAGGTAGATGCTACAAAAGGGGGCCAAGGATGGAGCCTTGAGGCGCTCCCCAAGGAAGGGCAGCAGAGGGAGATGAACAATCATCCATCCTCACCGTAATGAACCTATCATAAAAAAAGAGAGGAACCCGTCGTGTGCTGATCCCTTAATGCCAACCAAATTTTCAAAACGAGACATCATGTCATGATCAACTGTATCAAACGCAGCTGATCACCAGCAAAACATGGAAACCATAATCAGTGGCTAAAATAATATCCTTAAAAACTCTGATATGAGCAGATTCTGTACTCTGGGAAACCCTCTAAAACCAGACTGGAATTTATCTACTGTAAAACACCAAGATCATCTAGGTCAGGGGTCTCCAACCCTGGTCCTTGAGCACTACTGTCCAAATAGTTTTAGATGTATCCCTGCTCCAACACAGCTGAATCAGTTAACTGAATTACATCTTCAGCATGCCATCAAGTTTGGCAAAGGCTGCAAAAGAGCTATTCATTTGATTCTGCTGTGTTGGGGCAGGGATGCATCTAAACCATTCTGGACAGTAGCTCTTGAGGTGCATGCAGGGTTGGAGACACCTGATCTAGGGGATGCAAGACTTGATGATAAACAGCCTTCTCTAACAATTTAGCGAGAAAAGGGTGTTTTGAAATAGGCCAAAAATTCCCAAAATCATTGGGCTCTAGGCCACTTTTTTCAACAGTGGTTGAAGCACAGCCTGTTTAACAGATATTGGAAAGAGCCAGGTAATTAGTGTCACAGTGTTGGCTGTAATGAATGAGTACAACCATACTGGTCTTGTTTCAAATTCGTTAAGATTTTTCATTTGTAGTGCTTAGAAGCAATGTGTTTTATTTTGAACCATAGAAGAAGAAAAAGTGAGAAGAGAATGTTTCCAGCTGACTTTACATTTGTAACTGAAAACACAATAAAAACGCATCTGTGTTTGTGCACTTGACTGTGGGTGGACCTTGTATACACACACCCAGGGAGACTTCATAATATTTTCCAAAGGAGATTAATCATTTTTTTTCTTCTTATGGTGTCTCAGATGAACCTTAAATCTCCTATTACTAAACTTGTGAAACAGATGGGATATGTAATGTTAATGTTTGAGCCCCATAGCAGATTCTCTGTCTGTCTTAGAGGACAGTGATATCAGCTGGCCTCAGAAGGAAAAACGACAGATTTATGTGCAAACAACTAAACACAGGGTTTATGCAAATAGGTGCTTGAAAGTATATCAATTTACTAGATCAAAGAACGAGATAATACAACAACAGATTGTTTGCACAGTCTGATGTTACAAGATTTTTACTTTGTGCTAGTGTTCTCTTTCTCATAAAATGAAAAAAAAAAAAAAAACTTCCACAGAGATATTTCCATGTTTGTTTCCTTCATTAGAGTCCCTCTATAGGATTGGTAACCTAGGGTTCTTTGCCCTGTAATTATGCTGTTTGACATTGCATCAGTCAAGCTATTGTCAACCTCTTCATGTCCCTCAACCCCAAGGGAAACACTGGTGCCACAAAGGCTGTGGAAGTGTTCACAGCCACATACCCTGTAGGTCACACACCATATGGTTGACTAACTGAACTGAGAGCAGTATATCCTGTCTTTAACAAGAACAACCTCAGCAACAAACAGAACACACCAAGTTGCATAATAAAAAGTATTCTACTGTCTGACTCTGTTATTCTGGAGTTAAATGGTAAATGCAAATGTACTGTATTTGTATAACACTTTCCTAGTCATTCAGGCCACTCAAAGTGCTTTAACACTACAAGTTTTATACATTTACCCATTCACACAACCTGATATGTAATTCAGAGGAGAAGGGAGGGGCTAACATTCATACAACCCGATCTGCAAATCGGAGGGCAACAAGGGGTTCAGTGTCTTGCCCAAGGACACTTCAACATGTGGTGGTGGAAGCTGGGATCGATCCACCAACCTTCAGATTGGAAAACCGCTCTAACCACTCAGTGAGTTGTCACCTGTCAGTCGTAGTACTGTTCTAAAGTCTTGAGTCTGATTTTTTTATTGGTTGCTGCTGAAAGGCTAAAGGTAGGTGGTAATGTTGTGCCCGTGTGTGTGTATGTTAACAAAACAAACAACTGGACACATTTTAACCCTTTGATGCATTGTGGTTTCTACAGTGGACAGCTATTCAACAGCTGGTTTCTTCTACATGTTTGGGTATTTTTGGTTTATTTGCCCATAAGCCACCACACTGGACTCTAGTGTGTCACTCTAGGCTGCCACCCACTGGTATTATATTCTTTTACTATAATAAAGCCAAAGTGATGTAGTAATCTACATTTATTGGTCACATGTTTCATTGTAAAACTCAATGTTTCCCACATGAGTAGACACACAAAAATCCCTTTTGAAAAGTTTTACCTTTAAGAAAGGGTAGGGTAAGTGCAAGCAAAGTTCTTTTTTCATGCCTGACAATCAATAAAGATATATAAGAAAAAAATCTTGACTGAAAATATTATAAATCATGCATGAAAGGGTTCGTGGACTTCAGCAAGGAATCCTTTTATCCACATCTTGTGATGTGTGCATGTTGTCTGATGTCTTTGGACTGGGATGCAAAAGATTGAGCAGATATGACGTTTAGTACAAAATTTATTATGGAGCAGAGCAGCAAGCGGAAACAGGCAGCAAAGCTTCTGGATCATAGTCAAACAGTCCGAGGTCATGCGCACAAAATCCAAACAGAATAATCCAGTCCAAAATCCAAATCTGAATCCTAAAAACAAGCGATGTGGTCACTTGCGCTTTTGATGGCAGACTGGCCGACAGGCAGGGGAAAGGCTGAAGGAAATGTCAGGAGGCAGAACAAGAACCAAAATCTAGGTAATCTGAATCCAATTCAAAATCTAAAGGGGAAGGCAAAGCTGAAGTCATGGATGGTCCAAGAGGGTCAACTATAATCCAAAACAGACAGACTAAGACAGAGTGTGGGCTAGTGGCACAAGGTCTTCAACAAACTGACACTGGACAGGTGGAATAGGGAGGCCTTTTAATGGAAACTAAATAGGTGCAGCGAGTAAAAGTAATTGGGAGCATACAGGTGCAGGGCACAAGACATGATTACAGAAGTGAGTGTGAGAGGGAGTGGTGCAAACACAAGGTACTAGACTAACTCAAACTACTTAAAACAGAAAATAAATCACAGGAGCCAAAATAAACTAAGACAATTAAAAGAGACAGGAATGGTGGCATGGACAGAACAGCTGCACGATACATTTGATTACATGTGGAACCAGTAAAAGAAAGTCACCAAAGACAACTCGCCCTAGACAATTTGTGTGTTGGAGACTGAGAGTCATCCCCAACACAGACTAGAAGTACATTTACAACTTATTAACTTTTGAAGTCAATCCAAGTCAATATGGCCAGTGCAGCTAATGGGCCTTAGTAACACACACATAATAAAGCAATAGCAAAACACAAAACAATGGCTGCAGGTCAGTTTCTGTGATTTTCAGCTAAAGGCCTGAAAACGTAGAAAGACTGTGAGAAGGTATAAGGAACTGCACAGCGCTAGCTATAAACATAACATCAATCTAATTTTAGAGCCAATAAATGATTCTTTAAATTATTAGAATATTAAATTGTTGCATATTAGAACAGGCTCCAGACATTTTATGAGCTGTTTGGGATTTGGGCAGCTTTGAATGATTTCACGAGAGTCAATATTGTCTGACAAGCAAAGTTAGCACAGAGAACAAGGCAGGCAAATTTACTGCATAAACACCAGCACCATGTCATTACAGCACCATGAACAGCATGAGATTGTTTTGCCTGTAGGCCTTCAGCCCATAATGCACTGGTTGCAGAGACCTGGTTACCCTCACCCTGCTCTGTAATGAGTCAATGGTTTGTAGCTGGTGGGGGAACACGGGAACTCAGAGGAACGTGATTGAAAGTCAATGGAACCGAATGAGTTCTATAGATTCCTGTCGGAGTCACACAGGCAGGGAGCAGACAACGGCTGCCAAATGACCCCATTTAACTATAATGTGTAAAGCCTTGGTTATTGAATCATTCTGCTACATGTGAGCCAGGATGCCAAACTGTTCTCCAAACTTGTCCCTGACAGCAAGGTTTAGTGTAAAGATGGTGGAGGCTGTTTGAAAGCTCATCAGCTGTGGGCCCAAAGGAGTCCCCATATTAATCCTCTAGAATGTGGAGTGAAGGGGCTTTTATTATTTTCACAGGGACCTATCACTGTAAAGAAGTTACAAAAAATTGTAACATTATTATTACATTTCCCTCAGCAACAAATTGCCATTCAGATCTCTGTCTTGGTTCAGTAGTCTTAGTTGTTTAATTTAAACTTTAATAAGCCCCCATGAAATAGTGCACAGAAGCAAAGTTTTCCCTAAAACTATAATTTTCTTTATTTTAATTTGTTTTTATCAGGATCAGTGGTCTTCTCTTTTGGTTTCTGCATGTGTGGTCTTGGTGCCTATAGCTACTTTTAGGCAACGATGTAGAAAAAGTGTTAAAGTAACAGTATTTTTTTGTACAGCAGCAAAGTAATCATGAACTAAACATGGTGGGTTTTACTAACACTAAATATTTGTAAGAAAGAAGTGAATTTCAGTAGTTCAGGGAAGGTTAAAAATTAAACATTTTTGCTTGATGCAGATTTTCTACATTAGAGCAGGATGTGTGTTAGCAATAGATGAGCTTATGGCTGGTCTGTCAGTATCTTCACACTTAAAGTTTCATTAGTTATGTTGTGAGACTTAGTTCTGTCGCTTTGATACACCGTCAGTAAACTGTTCTCCCTCATCCAGACTACGAGGTCATGGGCTGATCAAATTTTATCGACATCTTACAGCAGAGAAGCAAGCCTCTCTTTGAGTTCAACTGTAATTACAGTTGAACTTGAAATGTAATTACAGTTTAGGGATTGCTTGCTTTCTTTTTTTTACAAAATGTCAATAACATTTGATGAACTCATGACCACACAGTTTGGATGTAGGAGAACAGCTGCTTTTCAAGTACTGACATCCAACCACCTCAAACCGTCTCATGTGAAATGGTTATTGAAAAAAAAAAAACACAACTCTTCGTGCTCTTATATGACGCTTGACCTTAAATTGAATTTGGTTGTTAAAAAGTGTCAGGTGAGGATTCTCAGTCTGTTCAGGTGATTTGAAAGGCTAGTTCTCCTGTTAATTTGGTTTTGAAAATGAAAAAAAAAAAAAAATGTCAGCGAAAAACAACATTTTAACACATACATATTTGTTACTGGAAATCAGGGAGGTTGACTGGCAAAGCTCACCCCTCCTTTCCACTGGACACGTAAAGGGTGCGTAACGTCAGTGAAGCATAATACGAGGCCGATACAGACAGATTAATTGGTCATCTGCCCGACTGGTGGTGGAAAAAAAAATCAAAACAGAAAACAACTCGAAATAAAAATGCTGCAAGTTTATATGATCAGCGCAAATTAAATAACAGTCAATAAGGCTGGAAGTGAAAGAAGGAAAAAAGTCGGGGGGGGGGGGAGTTAAATCTCTTCCGTGGAACATGACTGTCTTACCAAAACAAAAGAAGTCAGTGGGACTCTTCATTGGTTTGCCACCTTTTGATCTAACGTAAAACTTCACGGAGCTCAGACAACCAGTGTTAATACCACTATTTTGGGATAGGGGGTCAAGTGGGAGAGACCCTCAAAGACCCCCCTGGTGCCACCAGTGCTGTGGCCTAATGGGGAAGGAGATTGTCTTCTGATCGGGAGACTGGGGTTTGATCCTGGATACTGCACAAAATGGCTAAATGGTAAATGTCCTGTATTTGTATAGCGCTTTTCTAGTCATTCAGACCACTCAAAGCGCTTTCACACTACAAGGTTTTGCATTCACCCATTCACACAACCCGATATGTAAACCGGGGGGCAACATGGGGTTCAGTGTCTTGCCCAAGGACACTTCGACATGTGGCGGTGGAAGCCAAGATCGATCCACCAACCTTCGAATTGGAGGACGACCGCTCTAACCACTGAGCCACAGCCGCCCCACTACCGGCTACCCTCTACTTTTCAAGCATGGGTCAAATGCACAGCAATAATTTTCCTAAGAGGGATTGACAAAATTATAAATTACATTATTATTGTATTATTGAGTTCATGGAAAGAATGTGTTACAATTATTGATCCATCACACTGACATGCTGACTCCACCCTCGTGCAGCTGGGAGACACACCGCCGTCTGACTAACTGAAAAAGTTCTCTACTTTTCTAGAACTAATTTTACAACTAACCTGTGACGTAAAATAGTTACTTTACACATCACTGACCATCAGAACAAAACTGAGTTTATGGTCATCAGATCAGCTGACAGTTGCAAACATGAATCCCCAAAAAGAAGCAAACAGTAACGTTACTCAGCGGGAAAAAAAAAAAAAGACAGAATATCTCTGAGCACCGCTCCAAAACACTTTCAAAATTACCCCAGCACATCAATCAGTCCCAAACACATGTTAAATAAATAAGTAATATAATAGTTTTAAATAATATAAGAAAAACCAGTAAACAAGTTAATTTTCCTCCATTACAGGTGTAACTCAATCATTTTCAACATAACTTCTTAGTCTAAAACTCTGGCATGAATTGTGGCATGTGAAATGCATTTTCCTCATATTATTAAATTATTTTAGAACTACGTATTACTTTGGAAATATCAGTAATTTTTAACAACTACACACCCAGTCGGCTAGGATCTGTGTGAAAGTCTTTAGTGATTTCATGTGTGGTAAAAATGACTGCTGTTGTCTTATAAGTACTCAAACAAGAGCCTTTGATTTTTTTCCTTTCTCTCTCTCTCTGTTGAAACAGTGCCACTTTCACTCAGGATGGAGGCATCCTGCAAACAGCGGTGTAATGCTGTGGAACAAACTCCTTCTAGGCTTGGAGTAACAGCCCATTTTGCCTGCTCAATCTACCAGTCAGAGAGTGACAACGAGATTTATGAACAAAATAAAGGCTTCTATTGTCACATGGTAAACAAAGGCAGCCAAAAGAAGAGTAACACACCTCTTTATTTGATTATTTTTGATGGCACATGACAGGAAGAAAACCATAAGAACTGTCTTTGAGTGAAGCAGTAAACAAACAGCTGGATACATGAGAAGTCTATTAAAACATATACATGTTTTGTCATTTTTTTCGGCATGTAAAAGACTCATGTGGGGAATTAATATCTATAACAGGGATCATAAAAAGTGGGAGTGGCCTAAATATGTTGATGGGATTAGTATCAGTAGGTTGAAGATACAGATATCAAAGCTGAAAGACAACAGCTGGCCTGTTCTTTAAATTGAATGTGCAGTCATAAAGGCCCAGTAGGATTCTGGGGAGTCTGGGTTTTGTTTCTTTTCCTCTTTTATTGGTTTTCTTGCTATCTCCCTACTCAAAAGGAAAATCAATTACAGCCTGTCAACTCACTCACCTGCTCCACAACTCTGTCTTGTACTGCTGCGCCAACTCCATTGTGCTGCTGATCGAGCCCCATGGACGCTCTGATGTGCTGCAGAACCAGCGCTGCAGAGTTTTCTCTAGGTTGCAGGTCTGCAGACTGGATTCCTCCAAGATGGAGGCTCCCCGTCTGCCTTTGACTGACCCACAATCTCACCTGGTCCTCACTCCCAATGATAATGGTGGAGATGGGCTCCTGTGTTTTTCAGACCTTGACACACTGAATAAGAGATGTTTCCTGAAAAGTACATATCTGATAAATAAACCTGTTCAACCCGAGCACTTCAATTAAAGGTGGGATATGGAACATGAATAGAATAACAACAGCACAAAGCCTTCAGCCATCTGGGTGTAAGGCTCGTAAACCCCCCCACACACGCGCTCCGATGCTCAGGTCAATCAATATTCCTCACCAAACCCACTTTGATCCCCGATCCGAGCAGGACAATAAAATATCATGAGTTCAGCTCACTAAGCATGCTCTCCAGTCCCACTGATCACACATTGACTCTGATAAAAGCAGCTCCTACCTGTTTGTAGCTCAATCATCAATTCAGTCCGTGGCAAAGAGCTTATGTAGCTGCCCGCAGTTCTTCTCGAGCAAACCAAAACTTCCTGCAGTCCCTCTTAAGATCCTCTGTCCTCCTCACACACCATCCTGTCCTCAAGTCGAACACGGAGCCCTGAGTTGCCCCACTTCAGTGACATCCTGCAGCTATGTGTTAGCTAGCTGCTAATAAAAGCGTTTCCTATTGCTGGGTTTCACATGACTTTGCGTTGACGTCACCAAATGCAGATGGGGGTCAGAAAGTAACCGCCGCTGCACAGAACCCTGCTGAACTCTGCTGATTCGGCTTAAAAATGCCAAAAATCTGTGCGGTCTACGGTTGTTGCAACCGCTCTAATCGGTAGAAAGACAAACATTTTTTTTCGTGTCTCAAAAGTCGTGTGCCACAAAGGTCTTAATTTTAAAAAACTTACCGAAAGAAGACGGCAGAAATGGATCACTTATCTCCGGCTAAAAACAAGAGGCACAGAAACGGACAATGCTAGAATTTGCAGCGATCACTTTCTAAAATGTTTAATAAAAGGGTTTAATAAATGTTCTAGTGTTTTAGTGAACATTTACTTAGAAACACATCTACAAAGATGGCAGGTAAACAAGTTTTTCTCTGGCCACAAACCACGTTTTTAGGGGGGGTTCTGTGGATCTCTGTGAATGGTTTAACTACATTATAGAAATATATAGAGAGAAATTACTTTAAATCAAACAAATCTAATAGAAAGGCATAATAAAGTATTTACATGTAGATCCTAGCACATAAACACACTCGTTATTAGCATTAGCAATAGTATTATTATCATGAATTAAAAGTAGCACAACTCACGACTTACCTGTGTAAAAACAAGACGACAGCAATTTAAAGCTTCTCTGGATCCTAAAGCGTTGACCCAAACTGATACAAAATAGTTGTAGGCTTCCAGGATTTTGGGCTTTCAAATCAAATCAAAAATCAAATCAAAAATACTTTATTAATCCCCGAAGGGAAATTCTAGTGTTGTTGTAGCTCAGTTATTCTTCAGGGAGCCATAGAGAGTTCTAGCTGTGGATAGGAAGGATCTCCTGTAGCGGTCTGTGCTGCAGCCGATTATGAAGAATCTTCTGACTGAAGACACTCTGGTGTTGAGTTACTGTGTTCTGAAGAGGATGATGAGGGTTTTCCATCATGTTCTTCATCCTCCTTTGGACAATCAACTCAAGAGACTCCAGTTCAGTCTCCAGGACAGAACCAGTCCTCCTTATCAATCTGTTCAGCCTCCTCGCGTCACATACTCTGATGCTCCGCCCCCAACAGGTAACTGCAGATGTGATCAGCTGACAAACTCCTCTTCTTTTTTCGCTCCTCTTCAAATCTCTGTCTGTCCGTATTGTTTGAAAGCCAGACAGAGACACACTGGAGTCCAGGATATGTCCCTTTAGCTATGTCTCAGTGAAACACATGATGTCTTTCTCTCTCTTCACTGTGCTCCCGCTCCGCATCCACGTTCTCCTCTCTTGAGCTCATCAGGGATCCAGACTTTCAATTTGAGGATTATTTCAGCCTTAGAAATGTCAGTTAGCTGCTCTTACTTGTAAACAAGTCTCTTGTTGCCATGGTTACGCATCATAACAAGTGGCAAAAAAGTGACAAATCCAGCAAAAAACTCATCAGCACAGCACCCAAATCAGAAGGAAAGTATTAAGAAAATATTTCCAGAAGAAAAAACCATCAAGAAATACTCAAAAAGAATAAAAAAATGCTAGCAAATGCTAGCTAAGTCACAGAGCTACTCCAACAAGCTGCCACCAGTTATAGCGCTATTCCTTTCATTTGATTTGCTGTGTAAAAAGAGGTATGCAGGACGAGAGTTTGTTATGTCGATAGCTTCAATACAGGGTAAATCCTCCAGACTGTATTTAAAGTCCGATTTTTTTAAACTATAAGGGTCATAACCTAAATGAAGATATATTTTTTCGCGATATCGCGTCTGTGCTAGTCAATTTAAAGCCTTACTATAGTTGCTTTCCGACATCGCGCTGTGTTGTTGTGGCTAAGTGAAACACTTCATGACCCCCATTTGAGTTTCGCGCGGCTTCCGAGTCACGTGAGTGAAACCCAGCAATAGAACCTGCCTCTCACATGTTGGGAAACCCCCTACGGCAAGCAAATAAGGTATATAATCACCACATATTCCCGGTGCTTCCAGCTGCTTGACCTGCAGACTCTACAGTACCAGCCTCATTGTGCTGGATTATTTACAATATTAGGCAACCCAAAATGGTGCCCGCTGCTCTGCCAGCTATTGGCTGGTAGATGTAAACAAAATGTCAACGTTGTGCCTGTCAAAATTAATATTTTATAATATTTTACTTCAAATATAATTTTTAAAGGAAATGCTGTATTTTCATTCTACAACCCTCTAAACACCCTGTGGAGGCCTTATTTTGTTAAAAATATTGCTTTTAATGAAAATATTCCATATCCCACCTCTAAACATTCATGAATAAATGCATGCAGCATATCATTGTTAAGGGAAGAAGCTCATCTAAAACACCTGAACAACAGGTTTGACCTAAACAACAGAAAAAATATGCTTCAGAATAATGATTGCAAAATTCGACATAGAGATTGTTTGCTATATGCTATCTAAATAACCTAAGAAAAATCTGAGACTACATCCACAGATCACAATGACATAGCCTAAGTCACATCCCTGTACATGCTCAGTACCAGGACCGGCCTTAAGCTGCATGGTGCCTTAGGCGCCCCCTACTGCCCAGAACAGAAACAACGTAACTCAATAACTGGATTACATTGCAAAAAATATGTATTTATACTATTTGTTATTTTAGTATAAATAAATATTTTTTGCTGTGTAATCAAGGACAACAACATCATTTTAAAATGAACAGTAGAGATTATAAATGGATATAGATATGTAATATATGTAATATTACTTATTTTGCTCTTTACATGAGATGGATGGTGTGTCCAACAGTTTGTCCAAATAAAATAAATGAAAATAAATAAAATTAAAAAAGAGAATTCGGCGCCCCCTCCAGCAGAGGGCGCCCTAGGCAATTGCCTAGTCTGCCTATGCCCAGAACCGGCCCTGCTCAGTAACAGCCAAAGAAGAGCAAATATAAACAGAACTTCATGTGAATTCTGTCTTACCTTTGCTGTTTTTTAATCATAAATTCCTTTCTAACACCAACTTTGCACTCAATTCCATTAATCTGTTGTTCATTTGAGGATCAAGTTGATTCCCTTCTCTCCTTTGGAACATGAGGTCAAAACTGTTGTATCTTCTCTTGTTCAGCATCTTTGTAATCAACGTTATTTACAGATCAGAATGCCCCAAAGACAAGGCTTTTGTATGCATGGCTGGATTTTCTGAGTTGTAAAGAGATACCTATCCTCCAAACTGACCAATGGTTTCCCAAGTAACTGTCCTGTATATCACGTCAAAAGTGCCCCCATCTGAATCACAATTTTGCACATTAGGGGGCGGTGCATGGGCATTTATTTTCTCTGAACATTTATGTGATTTTGTCCTATGTTTTCTAAAGTTATCTATAATAATGGCAGACAGAAAAAAAAAATATTTCACCCTTGAGGAGATATTTGATTTGCATAATATGCCAGGTGAAATCACAAAGAAACCACATCTTTCAAAAAACAGTATAGGGAAGGTTTTAAAACTATAAACTTTATGTTTTAATGAGGGAACTTTCAGAGGAGTGGGCACTGCCTCTAATTTTTGAATTAGAGGCAGTGAAACAACATCTGATTTGCACATCAACTTTCAGTAGCCCATTCAAGAGGAACCGCATGGCTAAACCAGTTTTTCAGCCAATACAGCCACTTTAGAAAGTTTCATGTTGATGACCAGGAACTGCAAAAGTTGCACAAATTGGGAATACATGTAAAAGATCATGTACAAAACTTTTTTCCCAATGTCCTCGCTGGCAATAAAGCAATTGGAATTGCTGTCCAGGTGCATAGAAATGCCTGACAGATTTACTGTCACAAGCTGAGCATGCAATGTTCTGCTTTTTATTTGTAATTTTATTTATTGTGGTTTTATTTAGATGTTATTTTTGTTTCTTAAAACTGTAATGGATAAGTGGACATGTGGTAAAAGGAGAAAGGAAATTAAAGGGAAGAAAGGAAGACAGAAGAAGGTAGAAGGGAAGAAAGAAAACACTGCTTCAACACCTGCTGAGCGAGACACCACAGCATCGACCAACATTTATTTAAACACTGATAGTGTCTCTTAAGATACAAATGAATAATGAAACACTGCTTACCACACAATATTCTTAGTGGCAGCTACAGCCCAAGTTAGTGTGTGTTTGTGTGTTAGTGAACACCTGTGTTCATGGGCACGCTCGTATCTATAAGGGTTTATCCATGAAATTATTTAAACGTGGATGTGAAAAGCCCCAGCCCTGCCCCCCAGACCCCAAAGCAGACCAAGAGGGAAGTACAGGCCCAAAGCATCCAGGAACCCCCCCCCCCAGAGTAGGAGGGGCCAGGAGGACTACCATAGGGGCAACTACGGCCCCCACTCAAACACACTGTATGTAGCACAACTCTCCTAATAATATTTCAGACAGCGTCGCATCTACATTTACTCTGATTCATAAGTCAGAGATCTGGGTGTAGTAATCAGAAATACACAAACCAGAAAATATAATACATTCGGTGATTGGCACCATATATTAAAGGGACTGTATCACGCTATTTTACAGTTTTCAACGTCTGGGATCGGCACATATATGATAAAACCTTACTGTTTGAGTTATATTCACTTCATTTGTCCTGAAATATATCTTATATTCTCGAGTTATTCTGTGACCAGGAAGTAAAAACACTCGGTTTACCTAAAACCCCGCCTCCCAACTGTGAGTGCGATTGGGCTGTTTAGAAACACTAAATAAACTCCTGTAACTCTCGCAGCCAAATGCACATTTTCGACGAGAAAATTTTAGAATGAAATTCAACGAAATGGAGGTGCTAATTTGTCAGAGGACGCTCGGTGGTGAGGAGCATCTGGAGGGAAGCATGGCCCACTCGCGACTGGATGCGAGCCGACCCGGGAGATGTCGCCCGACTGGGATCGGACGGGTAAAGTGAGACAGGTCTTGGCGAGGAGCAGGTTTCTGGAGGCAGCAACCGTAATCGCTGACTGCGAGACCAGCAGCAAAGAACGAGGCAGACAGAGAGAGAGAGAGATCGACCGGTACAGGGCTGAGGTCTGAGGCTGGATTAATGAGGTGGATAAACTGCAGCACGGAGGCTAACAGGAGCTCGTGGCAAACGGGACGTATGACTGAGTGCTGTCAGGGTGAGTGACTGTGTCTTTTATCCGGTGGTGGGACGGGCTGCGGTGACGTGGAGCTCAGCTGTAAAGCTGGAGTCATACTGACATGTGATTAGCAGGGTTGAGTTGATAAGTCTTTATTAGCAGCTCATGCTAATAAAGAGCAGCAGGTGGTTGAAGTGTGGGAACTCTGGGCTGCAGGTTAGACATCTGCCGTGATGAGCTACTGACAAATTGTTTCGAACTCTCGCAGCTCGCCTCGTACCTACTACAGGGGCAGCAGGGATTGGTCAGGAACTTCTTGATACGACACCTTGACGTAAAGGGGCTCAACTCAGCTTTACATGAGCGAGTAAAGCAGCTGCTCAGAGCGCAGGATTCAGGAGGATTACTCGGGAATGCACGAATTAAGCCAAAAACCACTCTGGAGGTCTTTTAAATAAAGAAATAGCATCACAACATGGTTAAAAGCTCCAAAAAGTTGATTTTTCATGATACAGGACCTTTAAAGTAATTTATAAATAATACAAAACAAACAAAAGTAAACACACATAACACATCACTTATGCCAACAATCTGATCATAGTTTTTCTCAGTTGCTTTGGTGCGTTTCTCACAACAGAATGAAACTTTTCACAACAGTTAGTGCAACCTCCACCACATGTAGTCATTTGGGCACAACCTAGTAGCAGTTTCATATTCATTTCATCCAGTTGTCGATGCTTTTGAACATAAAGCGATTGAGTAAGTACAAAAATCTGCAAAATGATCACTTTTGACTTGCTTTTCATCATGTGTATCAAAATTAACTATACTTGTACAGGCTGAATAGCCATTGTTCATACAACTAATAATCTTCATTTCATTGATTGTGTCATTGCACACAAAATTGTTGAACATGTTATCAAACATTTTGTACATCCATTTAAAAAAAATGTAATTATGTTTACATGAAAATGTCCATAAATAACTTTTCTCAGGTGAACCTTATCTTACACTGATGAAAAGATGAGAGTGAATTATTAGTTGCAAACAATATCAAGCCTCTTCTTCACATGAACCCAAACTTTACAAGTATATAAACCAGGTGATGGGATTGGCCAGAGGTGTGTACTGTATCTACAGAACTGCAACAAATGGAAGGTCAGTCTCATGGAAGAGGGGTGAGGATGGGGGAGGAAGGGGACCAAACTGGAGAAGAAGAGGAAGAACAGGCCAACTACATAGACAGATTCCTGATGAAATCAGGGAAACACTTGTGGATCATGTGGTAAATCATGGCCTCACAGTGGCTGGAGCTGGTTGAAAGGTGCAGCCAAATGTTGGGAGAACCACTGTCAGTTTGATTATACAGACATTTTGTCAGGAGAACAGGTGAGCAGACTGTAAGGGTTATTCAGCACAAGCTAATTTGCTCTGCAACATCAGAGTCCTGCAGAGGATGGATCTGAGATTCAAGAAGATACTTTCCTTGGTGCATTTAGAGAGTTGATATTTACATTGATGTAGATGAAAATATGTGGCCAGACAGACGGGAGAACCAATCTAGTTGTCCAAATTTGATTTGCAGCACAGTCAGTTTCCAGTCCATGATGGGGGGGGGGGTACTTCAGCCAATCATCTTCTCAGCAGAGCGGATGATATGCTGCAGTCAACCCTTGTCCTTGGCTGAAGCTGCTGTGGACCAGATGGTGATGGAGGAGGTGAGGATGGACTCCATGATGGAGGTGTAGAAATCCTCCATCATCTGTGTCGGTAGATTGAACTTCCTCAGTTGTCGCAGGAAGTCCATCCTCTGGTCCTGGAGCACCAGAGCCTTTGGTGAGGAAGCTGATGTTCTTCTCCCACTTGAGAGATGATGGTACCCAGGAAGCGGAAGGACTCCACTATGTCCATTGGGGACTCACTAAGGGTGTCCCTTAGGGACGGGGGTGAGTTCCTCCTAAAGTCCATAACCACTCCACTGTTTTAGCTGCATTGAGCTCCAGGATGTTGAGCTCCCACCAGGATGCCAGACAGTCAATCTCCACCTGTAGGTGGACTCATCCTCCTCAGAGATGAGACTGATGAGGGGGGTGTCATATGCAAACATCAGGAGCTTGACAGACTGATGACTGGAGGTACCTGCAGTAAGGTTTACTGAACCAAACGCAATTTAGATTTTAACTGTAAAAGTTGTTTTTTTTGTCAGTTGCACGATGCTGTGAACAGTTGCAATTATACAGTAAAGTGCATATTTAGTGTCTTGATTTTTATTTAATTCTAGTTTTCAAAATGCTGTCTTGACTTTACATGACATTGGGAAGAATTTCCAGAGTCATCTGTCACAATGAAAACATGTTCACACCATCTGACGTATGACTCAAAGATGTTGGTGTAATTTTGATGGCACTGACACTTTCATGGAGATAAATACTTGCTTTTGAAGCGTGAACTAGCCATTTTGAGAAAGTGACTTGCTTTTGCAGGTTATCCACCATATTCTGCAGTTTGCACTAATTGTTTTGAGAAAGGCCTTAGCAGTGGTGGAAAGTTGAATTTTGTTGTGAGAAATGCACCAAAGCAGCTGAGAAAAACTGTATTAGGAAAAGGATACTGAGGTGGGAACTGTCAGACAGGAGGTCTAGAGGAAAACCAACGAGGAGATACTGTATATAGATGCAGCATGAAGTTGGTTAGTGTGAGAAAAGATGATGTAGAGGACAGGGTTAGATGGGGAGAAATGAGGTTCCTGAGATTTTCCTTTTGCACATCATACTTTCAGGAACTAATGTTTCATGATAATAAAATTCACTTTAGCTGCCAGTTGCCTTATTTTGGCTGATGGATTAATAGTAATCTTGTTTAAATTGATCAGTACCACACTAATTGTGTAAAGCTCTGACCATGAACAATCTCTTTGTGTTCAAAAAATCATGAAGTAGTAAAAATCCGGCTTGGTGATAATGCTGAGCTGCAGCAAATGTGTTTATCAGCATGTTTGTTTGTTTTTGCCAACGAATGATTCATCAGGCTCATCAGTCAGACAGAGAAGCAGCTGTGAGGAGTTATCGGGAGGAGTAGAGTTTGGGAGATCAACTGAGCTGTGTGAGGCGGCGCCATTTTCATCCCTTTGGGTGTTTTCTGATGCCTTCACTGACACAGTGTAATTTGTTTCCTTTCTGTTGTTTCATTTTGTCATCCATCTAATCGAGTCACTGCGCTTGTGTATTTTCTCTCCAACGCCAGCCTGTAATTGGTTTGTAAGGTGGCTTTTTGTTTGTGACAGTCGCGCAGCATATGGGGAGATTAATGGAGAGTGTCCTAAAAAATCCCTTTAAAAACTGCTGCAGGGTGGAAGCATTAAGTGGGACTTAGGTTGAGAAAGTTGAAGAGACAGAATAAAATTGGGCTTTTCTTTTTGTGTTAGCATGAGCATTTGCCAGACTGGCTGTTTCTTTATTGTATGAACAAACTCAAATAAATCAGTTTAATACGTACAATGCATGATGAGCGTGATGTCATTTTACATGCACCTACGATTTTATAAAGCAGAGTTTAAAGGTGGAATATGAAACTTGAACAGAATAACACAGAACAAAACCTTCAGCCATCTGGGTGTCAGGCTCGTTAACCCCCCCACGCACGCTCCGATGCTGAGGTCGACCAATATTCCTCACCAAACCCACTCTGATCCCCGATCCGAGCAGGACAATAAAATATCATGAGTTCAGCTCACTAATCATTCTCTCCAGTCCCGCTGATCACACACTGATTGTAATAAAAGAAGCTCCTACCTGTTTGGGGCGGCTGCGGCTCAGGCGGTAGAGCAGGTCGTCTGGTAACTGGAAGGTCGCTGGCTCTAATCCCCGCTCTGCCCAGAGAAAAAGATCGCCTGGCCGTTGTGTCCTTGGGCAAGACACTTAACCCACCTTGCCTGTTTGGTGGTGGTCGGAGGGTCCGGCGGCGCTAGTCTTTGGCAGCCTCGCCTCTGTCAGTGTGTGTCCCAGGAAAGCTGTGGCTATAACATGTGTGTAGTTCATCATCACCAAACGTGTGAGTGTGTGTGTGAGTGGGTGAATGACAAAAAAACTGTGGTGTGAAGCGCTTTGGGGGTTGTAGGACCTGAGTAAAGCGCTATACAAATACACGCCATTTACCATTTGTAGCTCAGTCATCGATTCAGTCCGTGGCAAAGAGCTCATGTAGCTGCCCCGCGGCTCTTCTAGAGCAAACCAAAACTTCCTGCAGTCCCTCCTAAGATCCTCTGTCCTCCTCACACACCATCCTGCACGCCTCACTTATACAAGCAGCAAAAAAAAAAAATCCTCCATGGTGTGTCCTCTGCTGAACACGGAGCCCTGAGTTGCCCCACTTCAGCGACCTGCTGCAGCTACGTGTTAGCTAGCTGCTAATAAAAACATTTACACACAGAACCTACTTTTCACATGTTGGGAAACCCCTATGGCCGGGGTGGCGAACTCCAGGCCTTGAGAGCTACAATCCTGCACATTTTAGATGTTCTCCTGCTTCAACACACTTGTTGCAGATGAACAGGTCATTAACAGGCTTCTACAGGACTTGCTGAGAGGTTGCAGATTTGAATCAGGTGAGTTCGCCACCCCTGCTCTATGGCAAGCAAATAAGGTATATAATCACCACATATTCCTGGTGCTTCCAGCTGCTTGACCTGCAGACTCCACAGTACCAGCCTCACTGTGCTGCAGTATTTACGGTATTAGGCAACCCAAAATGGTGCCCGCTGCTCTGCCAGCTATTGGCTGGTAGATGTAAACAAAATGCCAACATCATGCCTGTCAAAATTAATATTTTGTAATATTTTACTTTGAACATAATTTTTAAAGGAAATAGTGTATTTTCATTCTACAACCCTCTAAACATTATTTAAGGCATTATTTTGTTATAAATATCGCTTTTTATGAAAATATTCTATATCCCAACTTTAATCTCTGGTATTTTATAGCCAATAAAATCTCAACCTCTAAACAAAATGAATTCATGTCTAATGAGCAGAACTAACACTTACAGTTGTGGCCAGATGTGAACATATACCATGAGCGTGAATATAATACTAATTCTTGGCTTTTATTATGATTATTATATACGATTATGTTGAACTGTTGCACTGTTGCTTTTACAGGGTGGAATGATTCTAAAAAATATAACTTTCATGATTTTAAAAACTTAAATTGGGTTCACAAGTTAAAAATTCGGATGTTTTTATTTTGTTCACACAGTTAAAATTTTACTTGGTAAGTTTCACATCAACTAAACAGTTTTTGTCACCATCAGCAAGCTTGTGGCAATTTTCTTTGCAGAATTGGTAAGTCTTTTTGATCAATGACAATGTGTTCTGCTGAAAATAATCTACTTCCTGTTTTGCTACATATCCATATAAAACCAGATTTATTAACACACTTCCATATTTGTTTGGTGGGTGCATTGTGTTGTAGTCTACTGTATATCTTCATCTGTCCCTATGATATTTGGTGAAGTGACAGCAGAGGCATGTACGATGACAGAGAGTGGATGAACATTGGAAAGGAGACAGTAATCTAGCATAAGAAACAGACAGAGCCTTAAACCAGTAATGTTAATTACAGAGTGTTTCCAGGGAGGTGAGGTAATTCACTTTCCCAAAAGCAACAATGTAATAAAGAGGTGACTCAAAGCCAAGTATTCTTTTTTATGACCCATTTGAATTATTTTCCTACAAACACACCCATATTCCCATCACATCAGGAAAACCATTAGACATCAATGACAGTGATTATTAAAACAAACCATAAACCAACAAGTTAGCCACCAGACTGAAGACACTTCACTTTTATGAGGTTTACCGCTCATGATTTCCTCCATTGATTGAATCACTCATTAGTGTTTCATCTCAATGTTTGTTCTATTTCTGTCTCCGGTCATGCTGTCATCAGATTTTATTTTACCACCAAGGAAACAAAAAGAATTTTCAATATTAAGTGTGTGAAAATTATGTCAAAAGGGATCTTTATTATTAGTATTTCTATAATGTAATTAAGCTGCTAGAGCTTCTGAATCAGTGAAAAACATGTTCATTTAGATTTTTTGATACCTGATGTCATTTGTGGATGTTAAGTTGAAATTACGTTCAGTGTTTAATAAAGTTTCTTATAAAATTATTCTCCTGAAATAACTTCTTAGTTTAGATCAGTAAATGAATTTCTTTAGTGTTTTATTTTGAGAAAGTTCAGATAGCACATTCAAATCTGTAACATTAAATCAGACACAAAACCACAAAACTGGTTAGTAATATCATCATTTATTCCAAAATAAGAAACACAGACAATTTGACTTCTCTGTGAAATATGTTTCTGTACCAAGTGGCTCTGTTTGGTGGTTTGGATGATCATGGCGGATCGTGTTTGATACCATATGGTTTCCTTTTTCAGCTGATCCAATGGCCCAAGACGTGTACCATTTCTGCTGTTTTAAAAGTCAGCTCTAAAAATGAAAACTAACACTGTCCAGAAGCTTCATTTTATCTTTTTGTAATACATTTATGTCTGAATTAGCTTCACAGTCAGAGGTGTAAAACTGTCAAGTGGTTAGCTAACAGGTTTAAAATCTGAAAAATGCAGATTGCAAGCAGAAAAAAGCGAAAAAAGAAGTCATTTTTCTTATTTATTTTTACATGTACAGTGGGGCAAAAAAGTATTTAGTCAGCCACCAATTGTGTAAGTTCTCCCACTTAAAAAGATCAGAGAGGCCTGTAATTTTCATCATAGGTATACCTCAACTATGAGAGACAAAATGAGGAAAAAAAATCCAGAAAATCACATTGTCTGATTTTTAAAGAATTTATTTGCAAATTATGGTGGAAAATAAGTATTTGGTCAATAACAAAAGTTAATGTCAATACTTTGTTATATAGCCTTTGTTGGCAATGACAGAGGTCAAACGTTTTCTGTAAGTCTTCACAAGGTTTTCACACACTGTTGCTGGTATTTTGGCCCATTCCTCCATGCAGATCTCCTCTAGAGCAGTGATGTTTTGGGGCTGACGCTGGGCAACACGGACTTTCAACTCCCTCCAGAGATTTTCTATGGGGTTGAGATCTGGAGACTGGCTAGGCCACTCCAGGACCTTGAAATGCTTCTTACGAAGCCACTCCTTCGTTGCCCGGGCGGTGTGTTTGGGATCATTGTCATGCTGAAAGACCCAGCCACGTCTCATTTTCAATTTCCTTGCTGATGGAAGGAGGTTTTCACTCAAAATCTTACGATACATGGCCCCATTCATTCTTTCCTTTACACGGATCAGTCGTCCTGGTCCCCTTGCAGAAAAACAGCCCCAAAGCATGATGTTTCCACCCCCATGCTTTACAGTAGGTATGGTGTTCTATGGATCCAACTCAGCATTCTTTCCCCTCCAAACACGACGAAGTTGAGTTTCTACCAAAAAGTTCTATTTTGGTTTCATCTGACCATATGATGTTCTCCCAATCCTCTTCTGGATCATCCAAATGCTCTCTAGCAAACCGCAGACGGGCCTGGACGTGTCCTGGCTTCAGCAGGGGGACACGTCTGGCACTGCAGGATTTGAGTCCCTGGCGGCGTAGTGTGTTACTGATGCTAGCCTTTGTTACTTTGGTCCCAGCTCTCTGCAGGTCATTCACTAGGTCCCTCCGTGTGGTTCTGGGATTTTTGCTCACCGTTCTTGTGATCATTTTGACCCCACGGGGTGAGATCTTGCGTGGAGCCCCAGATCGAGGGAGATTATCAGTGGTCTTGTATGTCTTCCATTTTCTAATAATTGCTCCCACAGTTGATTTCTTCACACCAAGCTGCTTACCTATTGCAGATTCAGTCTTCCCAGCCTGGTGAAGGTCTACAATTTTGTTTCTGGTGTCCTTTGACAGCTCTTTGGTCTTGGCCATAGTGGAGTTTGGAGCGTGACTGTTTGAGGTTGTGGACAGGTGTCTTTTATACTGATAACGAGTTCACACAGGTGCCATTAATACAGGTAACGAGTGGAGGACCGAGGAGCCTCTTAAAGAAGTTACAGGTCTGTGAAAGCCAGAAATCTTACTTGTTTGTAGGTGACCAAATACTTATTTTCCACCATAATTTGCAAATAAATTCTTTAAAAATCAGACAATGTGATTTTCTGGATTTTTTTTCCTCATTTTGTCTCTCATAGTTGAGGTATACCTATGATGAAAATTACAGGCCTCTCTGATCTTTTTAAGTGGGAGAACTTACACAATTGGTGGCTGACTAAATACTTTTTTGCCCCACTGTATGGCAGAAATGTGTTAAAAAGTGCACATACAGAACGGACAGAAGGATTCTGTGTAGAATCTGCATCTCTTTCAGACTCATCTAAAATAAAATGAAAAATATCTACAGGTAATGGCCACAAGTTGATTCACTTGCTTTTGGAATCAGAGTGAAACTTTGACCCACCAGCATCTCTCTCCAAGTTAAATTTAAAAGTTTGGCTTCTGTAGAAATGTAGCCTGACCAATCAGATCCTCCTGCATTATGTTCAAATGCAGAAGGGTCTGACACCGGAGCCGCACCCGATCATTTCTACATCAAATTTTAGAACAGACCAATTACATATCACCTTTGTTGTGCGTCATCCTGAAAACACGTTTTCCACCCAGAGCACAACATTCAACATGGCGGACTCGGCTGTGGATGAAGTGTTAACTTCTGTGTTTGCACAGTGTTTGCTTGGGGCGGTCAAATACCTGAACCGAGTGTGCAATGACACCTCGTATTCACAAGTTTAGGACGCAAAAGCGTCAATTGCCATTAATATTCGTCTTTTCTCCTCCATTAAACATGGCTCTGTAGCTACCATTACAGCTCCGCTCGCTAAGCCTTTTGTTTTTGTTCCACCTCATGTGTATCCGCTTTAGCGTCACATATGTTGCGTCACTTCCGGGTTTCTGTGATTGGTTCTCTCTCAACTGGCTAAGCCCGCCTTCGAAATTGAGAGACAGCGGTTCAGCTCCAGGCCCTCACGTCTTTGTAAAGTAATCTGTCAAAGACTTGGGCCTGGTTGATCAGGTAAGTAGAAAATATAATTTTTTTTATTTAAATAACTAAAACTTTAGAAAAGTCATGCAAAAAGCCGTGAATACCATCAGTATAACTACCTGTTGTGTGTATACGGTTAGTGTGGTGTAGATAGTTTCCTCTCTTTCTAATAAATTGACTGGAGGTCAGATGACTATAACAATCCTCTCAGTGAAACTGACTAATTTTTTGTCATATAAAATGACCTCTTAAACATTCTGAAGGGTTTTTTCATCTAATAATTTTGCAATTCAATGACTCAAACTGTGAAAAAGTAAAAAGGACCTCATCATGTAACTGGAGTATTTATATCAATCCATTCAAACATTTGTTCCTCCATCCTGTTCAAGTTGTTAAGGGCCTGTGCAGATGTCTTATGAGCAATACACCTTGAACTGGTTACAGTCCATCAGTAGTTCCCATCAAGGAAACAACCACTAACCCTAATATAAAAATTTAAGGACCACAGGTCAACCAAACATGGACGTTTTTGGTCTTGGTGGAGAAAAGACGAAAACTCATAAATGCAGACAAAGTGTACAAACTCTGAAGAATGGTCCCATCTAGGTTTTGAACCTTGAACTTTCTGCTACTTTCACTAACCAACTTGCTGCCTGAATTTATATTCATCCTAACAAATATCCTGTGCTTAGATATAACTTTGAAATTTGTCTTTATTTTAACCGAAGTGTCCTTGTTTCACTCTTTGATCTGTTTTAACCTCAATGATCTTGTTCCCACTGTAAAATGTGCTGCAATAACTTAGCGTTCATGTCAAAATAAATTATGTATTTCCCATTCTTAACTTTCAAGACTGATAATAAAACATGAATGACAATAAATAACTGTAGGCTGACACCTCATTCCATTTTCCATCACCCAGGCCTTCAGCGGTATAGTGAGATAGAGAAACGCATCCACATCAATCTCATACAGTCACAGATGCTGCTCAACACATTCCACCTGCTTTTCCATGTCTGCCAAATTAATCTGAGTGAGGAGATGAGTTTGGGATGAATTCATCTCTGCTGGATGAGAGAACAGCTCCCATATGTTGGGCCTGCTGGGAATCTGAGAGCCGTATCCTTATTTCCCCCGAGGTTGGCAGTCGCTGCAACCCAGACCGTGGCATGGAGACACTAAATGGAGTTGAGATAGGAGAGAGTTATCTGTGCAGACTGCCGGGAGCACAAACACACCATGTACATCCATGCACACTCACACACACACACCGTTTTTATCCTTAATGTGACCTACTTCTCCTTATGTTACCTGGTGTTATGATAGCTTCTTATCTTCTGTCTGTGGGACAGTGGAGCATCTGGAGTGAGCTACACGCTGATGTCTCTTTGAATTTAAATCAGCACTGAGATAGAACAAAGCCGTCCAATGTTCAAGAACAGCAGAGAAATTCAATGAATAAAACTTTCCTCTTGCCACCATTAAAAAGTAAAACAAACACTGAATGGTAAAACAAAAGACACGGTGAAGACACGGTACGCCACAGTGTTTGAATTAAACTACTGTTTGTCTTGTCTGGGAATCTGAACCCAAATGTACAGAGGAGGAGGCAATTGAGTAACCAAAGTTTATTGATAAAGGTTAGAAAGTTGACTCTGAGCTGTGAGAGAAGTTCAAAGATACTATATCCTAAAGTAAGTTATGTGAAGATGAATGGCACTAAGAAGCTGAGGAATGAGAGCAGACGGGGAAAGTGTGGTAATCTAACAAACAGGTTGACGTCCAGGTATAGAAGTCTATAGTCGTGGTCAAGTGTTGAGTCAAGAATGAGATAAATATTGGTTTTCACAAAGTTTGCTGCTTCATTGTTTTTAGAACTTTGTGTCAGTTGTTTCTGTATTGAAGTTTAATTACAAGCACTTCATAAGTTTCAAAGGCTTTTATTGACAGTTACATCATGTTCATGCAAAGAGTCAATATGTGCAGCATTGGTCCTTGTTTTTATCATGCTGTCAATCAACTTCTGCACCAAATCCTGACTGATTCAACATGTTCTTTAATAATCAATGCTTTGTTAGAATTAGTAGGATTTGTCTCTTGAGGGTTGACCACAACTTCTCAATTGGATTAAGGTCTGAGGAGTTTCTTGGACATAGACCCAAAATGTCAATGTTTTGTTTCCCGAGCTACTTAGTCATCACTTTAGCCTTATGGCCTGGTGCTCCACCTTGCTGGAAAAGGCTCTTTTCACCACACTGTTCACCTCTCCTGAGGTTCATCTGTCACTCCTTGTAGGCCTACTAGTCCCCTGACCTGAATGCAGAGTCCCTCTAATTGAGTAGTGTCTTCACCTTGGCGGTGAATCAAGGTTTTTGATTAAGTAACTCTTTTACAGGGACTGCATGGTGGTGCAGTTAGTAGAGTTGTTGTCTTGCAGCTAGAAGGTCCTGGGTTTGAATGCAGGCTGTGGCCTTTCTCTGGGGAGTCCGGTTTCCTCCCAAAGTCCAAAAACATGCCAGACCAATTAATTGGGAACTCTAAACTGTCTCTAGGTGTGAGTGTGTGTGAATGGTTTTTTGGCTCTATATGGCCCTGTGATGGACTGGCGACCTGTCCAGGGTGTCCCCCGCCTCTCGCCCAGTGATGGATGGATGGATGGATGGATGGATGGATGGATGGATGGATGGACTTGTACAGAGTTTTAAAGTCAAGTTGTCCTTGCACTATCGTATCCTATTTTTTGCCTAGCAGCTCCTTGTTTTTATTGTTTATTTTTATTGTTTTTATCAATTTTTGACTGTATATTTTACATCTTTTATATTTGTGCTTCTGGTGTAAAGCACTTTGGGCCTCCTTGATTGGTATTGGAAAGTGCTTTATGAACGAACGAACAAATTTCATCAAAATTCCAGACAGTGACCAACACCAAAATCTAACTAATTGGTTCTTTACCATTTCCAACCTATCCTGAAAATTTCTTCCAAATCCATCCAGGAGTTTTTGAGTTATCTTGTTAACAGACAACAAACCCAGATTAAAAACACAACCTCGCCCGATGCCACCTTGTGGCTAGCGGAGGTAAAAATAGTCCAAAGACATATGGGCTACAGAAAACTGAACCAGCAGAAGTGTCTGAGGGTAACTGGCACAGAAAGTGTGGGGGTCGGCCTGGGGGTCGGCCTGGGGGCCGCGAAGAGAGGCACCAAAAGTCTGGCGGTCAGCCCGGGGGCCGCAAAGAGAAGCACCAAAAATCTGGCAGGAGGCCAGGGGGCCGCACTGAGAGGTGCCAAAAGTCTGGCGGGCAGCGTGAAAGCAACGAACTGGAGCCCACGGAAGCACTGGAGCCCTCTGAAGTACTGGAACACTCGGAAGAACTAGAGCCCTCTAAAGCACTGGAATGCTCTGGAACCTCAGGAACTCCGGGACCCTCTGGAACCTCAGGAACACCAGAACCCTCAGGAAAGCTGGAACCGTCTGGAACCTCAGGAACACCGGAACCGGAACCCTCTGGAACGCGGAAACCAGGAACCTCTCGAACATTGGAACCAGGAACCTCTCAAACACTGGAACCAGGAACCTCTCAAACACTTGAACCAGAAACCTCGGGAACCTCTGGAGGACTGGAAACCTTGGGAACATCTGGAGGACTGGAAACCTCTGGAGCCTCTGGGAGGCTGTACACCGGTGCGTCAGGACCCTCTGGAAGGCAAGAGACCGGCGCGTCGGGAACCTCCGGATGGCTGGAGACCGGCGCGTCGGGAACCTCCGGATGGCTGGAGACTGGCACGTCGGGAACCTCCGGATGGCTGGAGACCGGCACGTCGGGAACCTTTGGAGGGCTGGAGACCGGCGCATCGTGAACCTCTGGATGGCTGGAGACCGGCGAGTCAGGACCTTCCAGATGGCTGGAGACAGGCACGTTGGAAACCTCTGGAGGACTATAGGTTCCGCGACGACGCCGGGGCCGAGAACTCCGGAGATCTATCTCAATGGGGCTGGATGGCAGGCGCGGGGCTGGCTCAGCGGCACATGCATACAGGTACGGGACTGGCTCAGCGGCACATGCTGACGAGCACGGGGCTGGCAATGGTGGCGGAATCTGGCCTGACCATGGCTGAAGGAGTGTTCTTCCCCTGGCGGTGACGATCTTGGTGAGGAGCTGCTGATAAGGTGGAAAGACCTCCGTATACGGGTTCTTACGGATCAGCTCTTTAGCAACTCCCAGCGCACCAAGGATGTAGCTTAAGTCTTGTCACTGCTGCGCTGCGCCCAGGATCTTCACCAACCGGCCTTCAAATAGCTCCAGGTCCTCTTGGCTTACCTCCAGCTGGAGGGGAGGAGAAGGAGCTGTTCCTGCTGGGTCCATGTTAGGTCGGATTGTTCTGTCACAAGCTGCTCACGAGCTGGACCCAAGATGCAGGGAGGCACAGGAGGCTCGGGTGTACAAGAACAAGGTTTTACTTTGAAAACAAAGTAAAGCGCTGACGGGGCAGCAGATACTTACAACACAGAGAGATAACACCGAGTACTGGAGAACAACAAGGAGCACGAAGGGAGGCAGGTAAGCCGACAATCCGACACAGACAGAACACTGACACCACCTTAAGTACACAGAAGGGCAATCACACAACTCAGAACACCTGGGACAGATAACAAGCCACAGCTGAAAACACCTACACAGACCATGACAGTTAAATTTCCAGTGTTGGTGATGTTTGTTAAAATTAGTGTTAATTTAACACTGTTTTAGTCTATTTAACTCAATGAGAGTAAATTCCTCAAAGGAGTTGGTGTTAATTTGGGGAGTTACATTTAAGGAACTCTGTCAAGTGTTGAATTTAAAATAAACTCTGAACAGAGTTGCTCATCAGAGCCGGGCAGGGGGCGGAGCCAATGACCAGGTCAGAGTTTTACCCAAAATACACTTGGAGACTACACTCACTGGCCACTTTATTAGGTACACCTGTCCAACTGCTCGTTAACACTTAATTTCTAATCAGCCAATCACATGGCGGCAACTCAGTGCATTTAGGCATGTACACATGGTCAAGACAATCTCCTGCAGTTCAAACCGAGCATCAGTATGGGGAAGAAAGGTGATTTGAGTGACTTTGAACATGGCATGGTTGTTGGTGCCAGAATGGCTGGTCTGAGTATTTCAGAAACTGCTGATCTACTGGGATTTTCACGCACAACCATCTCTAGGGTTTACAGAGAATGGTCCGAAAAAGAAAAAATATCCAGTGAGCGGCAGTTCTGTGGGCGGAAATGCCTTGTTGATGCCAGAGGTCAGAGGAGAATGGCCAGACTGGTTCGAGCTGATAGAAAGGCAACAGTGACTCAAATAACCACTCGTTACAACCAAGGTAGGCAGAAGAGCATCTCTGAACGCACAGTACGTCGAACTTTGAGGCAGATGGGCTACAGCAGCAGAAGACCACGCCGGGTGCCACTCCTTTCAGCTAAGAACAGGAAACTGAGGCTACAATTTGCACAAGCTCATCGAAATTGGACAATAGAAGATTGGAAAAACGTTGCCTGGTCTGATGAGTCTCAATTTCAGCTGCGACATTCGGATGGTAGGGTCAGAATTTGGCGTCAACAACATGAAAGCATGGATCCATCCTGCCTTGTATCAACGGTTCAGGCTGGTGGTGGTGGTGTAATGGTGTGGGGAATATTTTCTTGGCACTCTTTGGGCCCCTTGGTACCAATTGAGCATCGTTACAACGCTACAACGCCACGGCCTACCTGAGTATTGTTGCTGACCATGTCCATCCCTTTATGACCAATGGCGCCACCAAGGGGTGGCCAGGGGTGGCCGCGGCCACCCCTGTCTGACTCTCGGCCACCCCGCTGGCCACCCCATTTCATCCTTCCATCCCTAATGCACAGCCAGGCAGGCAAGCCGTTGTAGGCCTTCAATCGCATGTAGCCCTCCCTCCTCCTCCACCTCCTCCCGCTCTGTCCATCTTTCTTCCCCGTCCCTCCACCCTGCCGCTGTTGCGCGCTCAGACAGCAACAGATCAGCGCGTGCCCATCGGTCAACTATTTCTTTCTATTTCTATTTCGGAGTGTAGGAAGACGAGGGAGACTACTGGTAAGTAAGTCAAAAATACTTTTTTGTATAAGAGGATGGGGAATTATGTTTCGTGACGTTTGTGACAAGCGTTTTGAGTTTCAAATGATTACAGAAACACCTCTTCTTGTTCTTCACGTTTTGACAAGTTACCTAGCTAACCGTTAGCTCGTGAATATATATGTTATGTAGATTTTCAGACAATGAAAAGAAAGTCCAGAGACATCGCTTCTTATTTTAAGAAGAAAAGTAAAGGAGGAGTGAAAGAGATGGCAGGAGAGGGACGGAGACTTATTGAGGAGGAAGAGGAGAAGGAGGAGGAGGATGGGGGACAGGAAGAGACAGAGCAGCATCAGAAGGATACACAGTCAGCAATAGTGACAGAACAGACAGCAGAAGACCAGGAGAGTCAGCACCACCATTGCTCACAGAAGCAGGTGTTCGGCCTGCTAATGGACCAACAGGTGAAGTTTATTAGGCCCAATTTGCCTTTCCTCAGTAAAGGTTTTGTTTGCAATAAATGCACACCTTATGTAAATATTATTGCAAAATAATAAAGAATTGTTGTGCAACTGAAAATGTTAACTGACTATGCTAACTCTTATTAGTCTATGCACATTATATAATTCGTAACATAACACAATAAACCAAAGTATATCAGCAGGGGTTTTCTGTCTTCTTCTGGGTAGTTTACTACAACAGTAGGATACAATTCTGAAATTATGGTTTATAGTTTTGGTTTGCCACCCCAAGATTTTAATTGGCCCCATCTGGCCACCCCTATGAAAAATTTCTGGAGGCGCCACTGTTTATGACCACAATGTACCCAACTTCTGATGGCTACTTTCAGCAGGATAATGCGCCATGTCATAAAGCTGGAATCATCTCGGACTGGTTTCTTGAACATGACAATGAGTTCACTGTACTCAAATGGCCTCCACAGTCACCAGATCTCAATCCAATAGAGCATCTTTGGGATGTGGTGGAACAGGAGATTCGCATCATGGATGTGCAGCCGACAAATCTGCGCCAACTGTGTGATGCCATCATGTCAATATGGACCAAACTCTCTGAGGAATGCTTCCAGCACCTTGTTGAATCTATGCCACGAAGAATTGAGGCAGTTCTGAAGGCAAAAGGGGGTCTAACCCGTTACTAGCATGGTGTACCTAATAAAGTGGCCGGTGAGTGTATAGCTGTGGTTTACTTGTAAATTTGCGCATCATAAAGCAACATGTGAGAGTGAAAATAAAGCCAATCATGCAACACAATGTTTTATTCAATACTTTACACCTTCTACATCATTAAAATCAGTTGGTCTAGTAAATCTTTCAGCAACCGTGACTCAAACTGACTGAGGTAACCTAATCCAAGCTGCCTAATGTATATTACAATAAATTGTGCTCTGATTTTTTGTTTCTCTGAGCATAAGTTGTGAAGAGGGTCTTCACCTGCTTCTCTCATCTGTAGTAGAGGCCTGGCTCTCACATCTCAGCTCTGAGCTTGGTTCACATTTATATCAAACACTCTCATATGCAGAAGATCAATGACGATGTTGTTTGTTACAAAAGTTGTGCTTAACTCTATCTGGAGTTAAACAGGCAACACTCACAGTGCTAACCTTTAACTCTATGGTCAAGTGTTAAAAAAATCAACACTGATCAGTGTTTATAAATGTTACATTTTAACTACAGACAGTTAAAGGAAACTAAAGGAAAGTCTCAAATATCTTAAATGCCCAACATGTTCAAAAGTGTTGTTCTAACACTTTGTGATGTGGACTCATATAGACACTTTAAAGGTGTTATTTAACTTCAGTAGAGTTAAATCAACCCTGTAGAATTTGCTGTGATGAAAACAGTGGGATTCTCTCATTCGTCTCCTAAATATTGGGTTGTTGTACATGGTACTTTAAAGGGAGGGTGACGTTACATAACAATTAAAAAACATAGTAAAACCCAATAATCATTTCTACATGATGAATTCAGTGGTGCTGAAGTTGGTGAGTATCACTGAATAATCCCCGAAGGGGTTCGAGATAAGTTTCTTATAACAGTGATCAAACCGTTGATAGCAGATTTTGGCACCGCTTTTCCACCGACAGAACACGGTGCGGCTCGGTTCATTTTAGCCCCCTGCGGACCCTTTTCCACCGCCTTTCTCGGGTCTTAACCGCGTCATTCCGCGCCAACCCGGCCTCTTTTTTCAGACCACCTCCTCGGTGGTCCGAAGCGGCCTAAAGCGGGCCCACCTGTCTACTGATTGGTCCAGTAAACTGCTACCAGTGACACGGCTACCTACGTAGTGGTAGCCCCTGATTGGCCCGGCTGTGTGTGGTGTTCACGTGGTGTGATATAGAAGCGCTCCCGCAAAAGGCTTTAAATAAAACTCCCAGCAACCATACAAATATTTTATTTTAAAATACAATTGACTTTGGACAATGGCGACTTCCTCCACAAGAACCAAAAATCAAACCAACATAAATGAACCACAGACAGAGTGCAAAGTACAAAAACACACGTATATCCGCCATTGTTGTTGTTGTTTCACGCGCTGTGACGTCGCGGACAAAGACTTTTGCGCGCCACTTTTCATAGCCAGATGGGCACACCCATATCCCCACTTACGTCCGCTTTATGTTTCCACCGCCTCAAGCGAGTTGATCCGCGCTATACTGTACTACTCTCAAGCGTGCCGTGCCGATTTGTCGGTGGAAAAGGGGCACAAGAGAAGAGGACAGACCTGCATTCAGATTGGTTGTGCTCCATAACTAAAGCTTAAATTCGGTTTAACTCAACGCAACTATTCGCGCGTTATCTTTGAGTCAAGTGTAAAAAAAAACTCCAACACTTTCTTCACATCTTTTACATATGAAACAGTATAAATAATTAAAAATGTGATGCTTATTTTAACATCTGGTTTGAATGTTGATGTTCTGCTATGAAACGCTTTGATTATGTCATTTGTTATGTTAAGAACCTGAGGCAAATTATGAAGAAATTAGTCCGAATAATAAAACAGATGCCGAGGTTTTAGCCATTTCAACATTATTCTTGTGCAAACACAGGAAACAAAGCAGCCGCTGCAGCCCTCATACGTCAAACTCAACATAACCGTGTCTGGATATGCTCAAATTCTTTTGTTATGGTACAGCTGAATAACAGTACAATACATATGGAAGATATCTGACATACAAAGACAAACTGTAAAATCTGAGAAGGATCAGCAAGAGAACGTTAAATCTTTCCCCTCATGCAAAAAATGTGACATAAAAAGTGGTATTGATAACATTTCCTGGATGATTTTATACTTTTACTGCATCAAAAGATTTTTCAGCTCAGAGTGCATGAGCACACATCCCCATTTGACCTTGACTTTACTACGACTAGACAAAAACATTACATTTAGATATACATCTCAGCACAGACTAAACACAGACAAAAATGTTTTCAAGATACAAACTCCTGCACTACCAGAACAGACTAATTCATTTATGAATAACTTAGAACTGTTGCATAATTGTGCACAAATCTTCCTTGAAATTTTCTGCCTGCTCTCCATGCATCCTGTAATTTTATGTAAAAAATAATCACAATCTCTACCTCAGACAGGATATTAAATGCAGGAGATTGGTTCCAAACTAAACAAAAACCAGTCTTCCCAAAGTTAAAAGTCATACAAGTTCGGTTTGGGTGTCTGCAGTCTGTAAAACAGACAATAAAAAAGGACGTTGTTACACAGAAGAACCAACATGGAGGCTGGAGTTTGATGAATGATGTTTGGGCTCGGAAGGTTGCACTTCATTAAGGAGGAGGACAAACTCAGTGCAAGGCTCAGTGGTCTGTTTACTCTTTCTGGTGTCCAAAGATTCCACAGAGACGCTGAGAAAACAATGCTCGGGATCAGCTGGTGGGCACACCAAACACGTTCCCACTCTCTTCAGCACATCCCGTGTCATCCGCATGGGCTGGTAAAAGTTAAGCACTCTCATCACTATGATGGATTAACTGTAAGGACTGGAAGTCAGGCTGATCTCTCCTATTTATTTTTACACCCTCTCAGCAGGCCGACCTTGAGCTATGTTACTGATACAGTGAGCAAACACTGGCAGAGTTGTATTTGCTGCTTCAGAGATCATGTTGATATTTGTGAAGAAGCATCGTAGATGCTGTTCAGGCTCCATTCTCTCAGCTTGAAGACTACAGTGTAATAATATCAGCCAGAACCTTGGTGTATTTACAAGGACAGGGTGAAGCCTTTGAGTGTGTACAAATACAGTAACGTGCTCCTGTTATCTGTGATAAAAAGTGATAGGTCAACAATGGTTTGGTACAACTTTTGGAGTGAGGTTGAGGTGGTTTATCATCATGGTGGCAGCAGAACCGCTGAGCATGAAGGGCAGCGTTCCCACACGGTCCATACACACACCAGCTACAGCATTGTTCAAATCATAAATGCTTGAGTGCAGTTGCACAACCAGCCAGTAGAATTTGGTGGCAACGACTTTTTTTCCCACAGAACCAGGTTGGTTAGCAAAGACACAGCACAAAGCTATTGGACAGCTTCCATCAGAATGTTTTAATCATATTTAATGTGTGTTGTGGAATATAAAATACCAAAGTTTTGATTCAAATTTCAACTCAGAATCTCACATTAAAAAGAATCTGACTTTGATGAATGTTGTTTTATTGTCACATGAAAAAATCCTATGATTCTGTTTCATGTGTTTGAGGCATTATAACCCTTTTATCGTGGGATTAGCATAATTGTGACAGCTCCAACATGAAAAATATATAATCAACAGGCCTTTAAATGTACCATTTGAATTTTTTTTCACCACCAGTAGGTCAATACAACCCAAACAAACCTGATAATAACGGCAATAAAGTTTTTGTTTTAACTGAGGTCGTATCAGGTTTTGTGTTGCGGTGGACCTTGTACACTGGACAACATGCTGACCAGGATGCTGAGGGACTAAACTCATCATCTTGTGCATGAGCTGATGGTCTCACACACAGGAAAATGACATGTGGCGTCCATGGACAGTTACTAACTTCACCTGTCAATGCAAAGAAGCTGCTGATATGGACACTGGGAACTGAAACCACTGAGGGATGCCAAGAGGCCTGAGACCCATTTACCACTGAAGAAGACAGACGACCCAGTGTTCATGAGGAACAACTAACTGCTGGCTTGTGCGTGACTGTCCTGCCATCAACCCACAGAAATGGGTGTGTTCAGAAGAGGATCTGAACCAAGGTTGAAAAGAGGGAAAAAATAGGAAAAAACCCAGAACGCTGACAACTGTGATTCAGCCTGAAAAGGCTTAAATTTGATTTTAACATAGATTAAATCTGATTATATTTTATAAATTTGTTCATGTTAACGCTATGGGGACGCCGTCATCGTCGACGATGCCAGGGACCTTGTTGTGTTTAATCGAACATAGCTTCCGAACCATAAAAGATAGAAACTTGATTTTTTTCCCTCTAAATCGGGCAAATCCAAGCTTTCAGACGGTAGTTCCGGCATCGCTCTAGCACATTCACAAGGGATACAGTGTCGTGTCAAATTCGGTGTTCCAATCAGAGCCTTTGTCTTTTGCGCATGACGCGCGGTTGTCAAATTTTTTTTTTCTTATTCATTGATATTTAGTGTGGGTTTTTCTTGAATAAAGTGTGATATTCTAATTTTCGCCTAATTTTTTTGTATTTTTTAATTCTAATACTCTTTATTTCAAGCAAAGGAGCCTCATTTACACAGCAGTTTATGATATTTCAATTCAAAATAAAAAAACAAGGTATAGGACATTATGGGGCATTGAAAGGTGGTGTTTTAGTAGCATTTAAACAATAAAAAGTCAGGTGAGGTTTATTTCTCCAAAAAACCCTTGGTCCCCAGAGGGTTAATTCCATATTGTAAGACTAACCTGTTGAATGGAGAAAAGTCTGTTCCGTCCAGTATTTGTTCCAAGTATTTGATTCTTTTACAGCTCGAATTTGAGAAGTCTGGGTTTTTGGGATAAGTGAAGACCTCTCACCAAGCTGTCAGAGAAAAGCTGATATTTATGTTTTTAAAACACATATGTTGATGTTCCGCCTAATAAAGCGAACATATGAGATCTATATATAACTGTGTAGTACCCGTCAGAACTAATGTTCTAATAGGTTCTTATCAAACTACCTTGATACATGCTGTAACCTGTGTGCTAAATAGTTGTGGTTAAAGTTAGGAAGGTCTCCAATCTTCAGTCTTCTGTAACATTTTTCAGGTAATCAAAAAAGAAAAGAAAATCAGAAGCATCCAGTTTTGACCTTTGACCTTGTCCCTAGCATACAGAGAATCCTCCTGATTCCTTGAATCTTTTGATGATATTATTCACTGCAGTTTTCACAATTTTTCATTGAGGACATTTTTCAGAAATCGTTTCATAATTTTTAGATAGTTTGTGGCAGATTGGTTAATTCACTACCCATATTTATATCTGAGAGGCTCTGTCTCACTGAAATGCTCCTTTTATACTTAGTCATGTTACTCAGCTGTTGCCAATTAACCTAATCTGTTGTCAGATATTCTTCCAGTTGTTTTTTGAATTGTACTAATCACTTTTCAAGCTATTTGTTTCAACAGTTTTTAGATCTTTTGCTGCCATGAAGTTCAAATGAGCTAAAAGTTTCTATTAAATTGAAATGATAAAATATTTGATATGTTGTTTATGTAACTTTTTCTAAACAGCATCATAACATCAAAACAATTGGTGTCGAAATTGTGACCAATTGAGTTTACAAACTCCCTGACATCGTCTACAGCTTCGGTCTTTCTTAGTTTAGGATAGCAGATATTTGTGTTTTGTCCTTGGGTGCTTTTTAAAGTGCTGTCCCTCATCTCCCTGCAAGCCATCCTGAATGGACTTGTCTGCATTCAGGTTAAACATATGCCACATTACTACACGATATCTTGACCTGCCATTAAGAGAAACCTGTGGGGAAAGCCAGTGGCACGAACTGAATTTTCTGCTGTATCTTCATAAGGTTAAAGCGTCTCCTTGATGAGGGTTACTGGTTTTTCACTACAAAATGGAACACCTCATCAAGAAGCATCATCAATTCCTTAAATAGATGTAACAGCTATTGCTGGAGTACTAATACGCTGTTTTCCTCTGGAATATTTCCCCTCTTTCCACACTCCTAAAACGACTGAGACACACATGGAGATGCAGCACAAACAGGGTAGCAGAAGCAGAAAGGACATGGAGTGAAATGGGATTCACCTCATATCAACAAACCTGCAACACAGCAGGATCTTTTTCTTTGGCCTCAGCTTGAATGGTGTCCAGGTGGTTTGGCAGAACAATATCACTCTGCATTTTCCTGGAGCAGCCACAAACACAAATTAGGTGCAGAGGGATGTTTTTGAACCAGTGTTGCTGTGGACCCTCAGTATTATTCAGGAAATAACAATAGAAGGTAAAATGGATCCCCTTTTTGCCCTGACAGGGAGCTGGAAAATGAAACATTCACTCTATTGTTTGGTTTTCTCCACATAAAGGGGAGCAGAGGAGGAAACTGTTGGCAAATACAGCCAATAGAAATACTCTTGTGCTGGTATTTGTTGTTATTTGGTGCATACTTCTCAGACCTGTGTGGCTATGGAATTATTAGGAATGTGTTTTGGTAAATCCTGGAATGTCTGTGAATGGGTCTAATGGCAGGACTTTTATGTATTTAGTCAAAACTGCAGCAGGCCTGTATAAATCATTATTATCATCTACATACAACTCTATGTGCCCATATTCTGTGTTTTTACATTTTTTAAAATATGACTGAATACATATTGGCCTTGGAGGCAGAGCAGCTCATCTAGATGGGAGGTCACTAGAAGGATGTGATATATTTAAAGATCCTGTCTGCTGGTTTCATAGTGACTCCTCCTGAGGCAACTGTATTATCTCACCTAATGAGTCCTCGAGCCTCTAGGGATAATTTCACATGGTTTAGTCAAAATAGAGGAAATGACTTGGTTGTGACCCCGTTGCCCTGTGCCACACCGGGGCAAACAGACGGCTGCACAGACTCAGCAAACGTTTCGTCACCTGATTCATAAAAACATTTTGACTGATTATTTCTAGAGTATTTCCAGTTTGTGGTCGTCAGTCCAAAGAATTTAACCCTTTAACCCTGGTGCTGATCTGCCCTCCATCAGGACCTGGACTCCTCCAGAGTCAGGAAAAGAGCAGGTAGCATCAGCTGAGACCTTCTCACCCAGGATCTCACCTCTGCTCTCCTCTCCCCTCAGGTCGGCGCTACAGATGTTTGTACACCAAAACCACCAGACACAAACTGTTTTTTTCTCACAGGACATCACCATATGATCTATCATTATATACAGTGGGGCAAAAAAGTATTTAGTCAGCCACCAATTGTGTAAGTTCTCCCACTTAAAAAGATCAGAGAGGCCTGTAATTTTCATCATAGGTATACCTCAACTATGAGAGACAAAATGAGGAAAAAAAATCCAGAAAATCACATTGTCTGATTTTTAAAGAATTTATTAGCAAATTATGGTGGAAAATAAGTATTTGGTCAATAACAAAAGTTAATCTCAATACTTTGTGATATAGCCTTTGTTGGCAATGACAGAGGTCAAACGTTTTCTGTAAGTCTTCACAAGGTTTTCACACACTGTTGCTGGTATTTTGGCCCATTCCTCCATGCAGATCTCCTCTAGAGCAGTGATGTTTTGGGGCTGACGCTGGGCAACACGGACTTTCAACTCCCTCCAGAGATTTTCTATGGGGTTGAGATCTGGAGACTGGCTAGGCCACTCCAGGACCTTGAAATGCTTCTTACGAAGCCACTCCTTCTTTGCCCGGGCGGTGTGTTTGGGATCATTGTCATGCTGAAAGACCCAGCCACGTCTCATTTTCAATGCCCTTGCTGATAGAAGGAGGTTTTCACTCAAAATCTTACGATACATGGCCCCATTCATTCTTTCCTTTACACGGATCAGTCGTCCTGGTCCCCTTGCAGAAAAACAGCCCCAAAGCATGATGTTTCCACCCCCATGCTTTACAGTAGGTATGGTGTTCTTTGGATCCAACTCAGCATTCTTTCCCCTCCAAACACGACAAGTTGAGTTTCTACCAAAAAGTTCTATTTTGGTTTCATCTGACCATATGATGTTCTCCCAATCCTCTTCTGGATCATCCAAATGCTCTCTAGCAAACCGCAGACGGGCCTGGACGTGTCCTGGCTTCAGCAGGGGGACACGTCTGGCACTGCAGGATTTGAGTCCCTGGCGGCGTAGTGTGTTACTGATGGTAGCCTTTGTTACTTTGGTCCCAGCTCTCTGCAGGTCATTCACTAGGTCCCTCCGTGTGGTTCTGGGATTTTTGCTCATCGTTCTTGTGATCATTTTGACCCCACGGGGTGAGATCTTGCGTGGAGCCCCAGATCGAGGGAGATTATCAGTGGTCTTGTATGTCTTCCATTTTCTAATAATTGCTCCCACAGTTGATTTCTTCACACCAAGCTGCTTACCTATTGCAGATTCAGTCTTCCCAGCCTGGTGAAGGTCTACAATTTTGTTTCTGGTGTCCTTTGACAGCTCTTTGGTCTTGGCCATAGTGGAGTTTGGAGCGTGACTGTTTGAGGTTGTGGACAGGTGTCTTTTATACTGATAACGAGTTCACACAGGTGCCATTAATACAGGTAACGAGTGGAGGACCGAGGAGCCTCTTAAAGAAGTTACAGGTCTGTGAAAGCCAGAAATCTTACTTGTTTGTAGGTGACCAAATACTTATTTTCCACCATAATTTGCAAATAAATTCTTTAAAAATCAGACAATGTGATTTTCTGGATTTTTTTCCTCATTTTGTCTCTCATAGTTGAGGTATACCTATGATGAAAATTACAGGCCTCTCTGATCTTTTTAAGTGGGAGAACTTACACAATTGGTGGCTGACTAAATACTTTTTTGCCCCACTGTACCTGCTCTGTACCACCTGACCTCAAACCACAAACTAGATAAAACCAAGATAAAAAGTGATGAAAATTAGTCTTATTTTTATTTTTATTCATGTGAAGCAATAATGTTCAACTCTTTTAAAAACATCCTCAGTGTTTTTTTTTTAGTTGTGTTATTTTCTGTTAAGGGTATGGCCAGTGGCGGACTGGGACTAAAAAACAGCCCTGGACTTTGACTCGGCCCAGCCCACAACAACAGATGCATGTGAAGACTCATCAGCAACATATACATATACACACACACGTGTGTGTATATATATATATATACGTGTGTGTGTGTGGGGGTTTGTATTTCTGACCTCCTGAGGACCAGTTTCCTGACTTTTACTATCTTTCTGGGGTCCGAGGGTTCTTGTGGGGACCGAAGCCTGGTCCCCATGAGGGGGACTCCCCTTTTTAGGGTTAGGGGTTAGGTTTACAGGTATGGTGTGAATAGAGTTTTAGTTAGTCTTAGGGTTAGTTATAGATCAGTAATGGTTAAGGTTAGGAAAAGGGTTTGGGTTAGGTATAAATCTAGTTACTAAAATCAATGGAAGTCAATGGACGGTCCCCATAAGGATACCAAAACACACTTGTGTGTGTGTGTGTGTGTGTGTGTGGGTTTGTATTTCTGACCTCCTGGGGACCCGTTTCCTGACTTTTACTATCTTTCTGGGGTCCGAGGGTTCTTGTGGGGACCGAAGCCTGGTCCCCATAAGGGGGACTCCCCTTTTTAGGGTTAGGGGTTAGGTTTATAGGTATGGTGTGAATAGAGTTTTAGTTAGTCTTAGGGTTAGTTATAGATCAGTAATGGTTAAGGTTAGGAAAAGGGTTTGGGTTAGGTATAAATCTAGTTACTAAAATCAATGGAAGTCAATGGACGGTCCCCATAAGGATACCAAAACACACTTGTGTGTGTGTGTGTGTGTGTGGGTTTGTATTTCTGACCTCCTGGGGACCCGTTTCCTGACTTTTACTATCTTTCTGGGGTCCGAGGGTTCTTGTGGGGACCGAAGCCTGGTCCCCATAAGGGGGACTCCCCTTTTTAGGGTTAGGGGTTAGGTTTATAGGTATGGTGTGAATAGAGTTTTAGTTAGTCTTAGGGTTAGTTATAGATCAGTAATGGTTAAGGTTAGGAAAAGGGTTTGGGTTAGGTATAAATCTAGTTACTAAAATCAATGGAAGTCAATGGACGGTCCCCATAAGGATACCAAAACACACTTGTGGGTGTGTGTGTGTGTGTGTGTGTGTGTGTGTGTGTGTGTGTATGTATAGCCTACATTTACAGTGTGTGTCTGTAGGTCACAGATCGGCTCGCGCTCTAGATGTTTTTCTCCTTTTTTCTGGCTAAATTATAGAAGAAAAACATTTTAAAAAAATATGCAGTTTCTTGTTTACAGCAATGGTTCCCATTTGAGTTCTGGGGAACTCTGGGGTTGATGTGAAACATCTGCAGGGGAGCTCAAGATATGATACTTATAATAAATACATAGACAAATATAGTTTTAATACGTGATATGAAAACATTGATAAGTATCAATCAGACTCTTCCCAGTGCTGGATGAACATAGATTAGAATAGAAATAGCTTTTATTGTCCTTCAGACTCTTTCCATGCTGATAGTCTTATGGTGATACAGCTACTCCTCGAAGATGAACAAGAAAGCTGAAGATGGATGGAATAACTGCATTTCTCAGTCTGATGATGATTAAAATCTTCTGGCTTGAAATGTTCACTGCAGAGAATGAAGACACTGGGTCTGTGAAACCTTCTCTTCTTCAGACACCTTCCCACTTCTTCCTGATATCGAGTTGGAAAACCTTTAAATCCAAAACCAGAGATTTTAGAGTTTACAAACAAAAAACTAGAAAGATTATCTATCATATTCTCTCTTCTTCGCATTTTATTCATACTAACTTTTACTTCCTATTTTTTTCCAGTTCTCATCCCAGAGAGCTGATAAACTTTTACTTTGAAAAGACACAAATACTAATGAACCAAAGCTGCAGAAATCATGAGTGAGGTAATCAACAGGGAGTTTAAACCACTAATATTTTTTATTTCTACTTCAGCATTCTTCTGTCCGCCGTAATCCGTGTTATAGAATATATAATTTTGAAAGTGTCAGAGGAATACACACCGGTGTTCCTATGTAGCTAACGTTAGCAGGCTGGTGGACATACAGTACAAAATACATATTTTGTCAAAAAATAAATAATAACGATGTCCAGTCTTACTTGTGAAAAGAAATCCCACGAGCCCTGGTCTCAATGTTCCATTTATTAGAGTAGAAATAGGCTGAACAACATTTAGACATCCTGTCAGAACCGCTGTTGTTTTTAGCTGTGAGTCTGAGTCGAATACCTGACTTTAATGGCGGCCGCATTTTCTGCGCAGCAGCAGCCAATGGGGCGTCTGCAGATTATTATGGCCAATGAGTATAATGATTATATAAATTTATAAATATAAACTCATTGATTATGTCTATTTTAGCTACACTTGCAGTATCCATGGTCTCTCGCCCATCTGCACTTGTAAACAAGTGAGTGACGAGCATGAGTGAAGTTGAGCATTTATGGGCCTGCAGGCGCCACCTATCGGTCTGGATATGGAACAAGTCAACTACAAGCAAGAAAAAAAAATGTTACGGCTGCTCAGAGGCTGGCGGCCACCCTGGTGAACTAGCCGGCGGCCGCCCTGCTGCACTGGATTTTCTGGTATTCTCCAGAACCCCCAGATGGCCAGTCTGCCACTGGGTATGGCGGAGGATCTTTTTCTTCCAGGTTAATCATCTAGACCAGGGATTCCCAAAGTGTGGTGCGCGCACCCCTGGGGGTGCATGAGCTGCCACTAGGGGATGCGCGAGGTGAAAAATGTAATTGTGGACAAATGTAATGATAATAATTACAAAATACAGTGTTGTTTCCCCACACAACAAAGATGTGTAAAAAATATTTTCTTTGTAAAATTGTAAACAATGACAATTAAAATTACTATTCAAAATGCACTTCATCTAGAAATGAACTGTAGAAGAAGTTCTTCTTCTTCTACTACTACACAATTTAAGTGCGCACCTAGCTTGTGGCCTGTACTTCATTCATTATCGCAAATATGCTCAAATGGCCTAAATCGGGGAAACTGTCAGTTGAGAAAATGAAAGACAAAGGTACTGATAAAGGAGCGGAACCAAGAGAGAGTGACGAATCAAACGCAACAGAGGATAGAATTGCGACGGATACGGGAGAAGAAAATCAACAGGAGTTAAAAAATGATGAGCTGGAGGAGACGGCAGAGGGAAAGAGTGTTTCAGATTAATTCAAATGCAGGAGTGCATTGTTGAGGTCATCATTAGATGTGGTTTTTGTTCATTTGAGTAAACATGCCATCTTTAATATAGCCTAAATAAAATTCAATGTCCTTTCAACAGTAACAAAAATGCTTGTGGCATTTTTTTTTAAAGTGCGGAGGGTTGGGGGTGCGTGGCAAAATAAGTTTGGGAACAGCTGATCTAGACTATTGGTTCACCTACCTGTCAATTATTCTGGTGAAATGACGTGCACGTTTCTAGGATAGTGTAAGAGACTTTTCTAGTGATGCTTTCGTTTGGAAGTCTGACTGGGAGTGACCAGGAAGTTACTGTTCAGAGTGTTAACCCGCTGATCCGCTCTACTGCCGTCATTATTTCAAAGTAACTAATAAGTGGTTAGATACACTCGGTTACAATAGCTTTTACTTCCCACGCATGCACACTCTCAGGTGTTTATGTGTAGCACATGACACATAGCAGGCAGGGTCGTGTGTGTGTTAGCAGGACCAGTGGACCTGTACTGATGGGGTGAAGAGGATGAAGATGGCGGGAACGAACAGAAGGCACTGATACGAGGAGTCCTGGAGCCCTTTGTTGGGGAAGTGGGAACGATGACTGAGCGAAGAACTGTGAGCTATTCTGTGATGCCGACAGCAACTTGTAAACAGAGTGTGTACGTGGATAACTGTGAGTGTTGCACATAAGCATTTTTCAAAAAAGTGGTGAGGGCGGTTCTTTCCTGAAATTCAGAAAAATCCTCTGCTATACGTTTAAATTCAGTGCTTACTTCAGTAATGTTTGGGAATTCAAATGTGCTCAAGCAAGTCTCAAACAACAAGCATTAATTTGTTTTTATGTTGTCTAAAATCAGAATACATTTAAAACTTTCAATGAGGGAGAAGTAATAAGACAAAGTAAATAAGCTCAGTAAATGTTTTGTATTTACAGCTCATTTCAACAGCAAACTAAAAGTAACACAGTTCATAAAAACTGACAATCTTCACTTCTGCTATTTCAAACCTTTGTAGCCAGATGTAACTAATGGCTGCACAAACCTTTAGGCACTGAGAGAAGAAATTGGTTGATTTGGTCATGTTTTTTGGGAACCGATCACTGTGTTCTTGAGTGGCTGCGAGGCAAAGATAAAACTACGCAGACCGTGAATACAGGCGGGTTGTAATGTGTGAGTTGATAGCTTGAATCGAATGCATGAATAGAGAACTCAAGTGACATTTTAAAATGTTTATTGGAAGTGTACAGTATCTCCGTACTCGGCACTAGACCAGGCGGGCATTCTTCATAGAGAAACATTTGTTAAGGTTTTGTGAGTTTAAAGTGAGTTTCTTGAATTTGCTTGATTACAGTCTCACTCTAGGAAGCAAAGGGAGGAAGTTATCCAAAGATGCATAACAGGTTGATGATGTCAGAGGGAGCCATGCTGGTAAGTGTAGTTTCTATATTCACAGACTTTGAGGGCAGTGAGGTTTGAGAAAATGACCTTAAAAGAGAGGCAATTCTTTAAGAGAAATTGACCTTTTGCCGGCCTCTCCCCAAAAAGCCATTTTCCAATCACACATTATAGCAACTGGTACTATGTGAGCATGTCCAACAAACATCAACTCCAAGCAAGACAGTGAAGCGTTACGCCAATGTTATTTGTAAATCGGACACTGGATATCCTGATGGATTTTCTGGAGGAGTTTTGTTCTTTTCATTCCCAAAGCCGAAAACACAACGTGAGTAGTGCCTACGATGGATAAAACAGTCTGGATGGCCCCACTCCCAGATAAATGTGTCGGGACATTACGAAGCATAAATACTTCTGGTCAAAGGTAAGGCTAACAGCTAACTACTTACCGTGTTGTCTAGATCCACTAACTAGAGGCAAGAACACAAATCGGACCAAAGTTATGATTACCATGGATATCATTGCCAGATTGTTAACCTACTCTCTAAACTACGTTTAATGAGCCCTTTAGCTTTAGTCGACATTCGTTAACATGTTAGCTAATGCTAGCTATGTTAGCAGCTGTTGTGTTGGGTGTAGTGTCCCCCACTTTATTTTTTGTCAGTTTACAACAAAGTCGAACATATAGCGCCCCAACAAGCAACTTTGAATAATAGTTTTTATCTTTCATGTAGCATTTTATGAACGGAAATGGGTTTCTCAGATTTTGTTTGAGACCGGTAAGCATTTACCTCGATAGTACTCATGTCTCCTTCATTGTGTATTTTTATATTTTGACTATATCCCTTCGCTGCATACTATGACTCTATTTGCCTCGACCTGGAGGATATTGCTCCAAAAAGAGAGATTAAAACTGAAAGAGAAGTTGTTGACCTGTTTTCACACCCACTATGAAGGTAAAAACACCCGTGGAGCTAAAATATTCAACAGAAACCTCCGAAAAAACATTTTTAATGGAAAGGCCTCTTTAATAAATATCATCCAGTGAGGTGAACAAATCAACGCAAAACAGGAAAAAAGTTTCTAGATGCCTACTAATAGCATTTCCAACATCTTCCCAAGAACTCTGATATGACTGTTCCTGGTTTTCCGACTTTACCACAAACCATATGAGTCAAAAGATGGTTGACACTGGATCCGGTATGTCTGACACAGCAGTCAATTTCTGCAAAAACGTCACTGAGATTATATGACCTTTATTTAGCTGAGGACTAATTAAACCCCAACATGTTGACTGAGTGCTCTGTAATTGTATTGTAATTGAATGTGAGTCACTTTCTGTTTGAATGGGCTATATATACACAAAGGGACGAAAGTCTACCTAAAACATATTTTATATTTTCATTGTTCAAACACTTTATTGGTTGTTGGTTTACAGGGAAAGAAAAGGCTCTTCAGAAACAAGTCTTCAGCTTATCTCTCTTTTATATTTGGTGATATTTTTCCTCATCAGTGCTATCGAGACATTTTACATTTATTCATAACAGAAAATGGAGATTTACAGCTTTTATTTGACGACCCTAAGAAACAACAGTAGGGACACAGATCAATGCTCAGTTTGCTGTTAATATTAAGCCTTTCATTTCATTTGATAAAAAAAGAAAAAAATTTCCACCTTATCGTAAAAGTGACGGCATCAGCAGATTTTAGTTGATGTAATCTGAATCCAGTGAAGCATTTGTTGCATCCCATTTGATGAAACTAACAGAGCTGTAATGCTTTCCTCTCACTCAGAACGTTGCTCTGTAATGAAACACACACACAAACATTACCATTCAGCTGGTTTTGTTTGAATGATTTATCAACTTTAGGGGGTTTTCTAACATCTGCAAAAGCTAAACGATTGATTTTCTAGAAACAATATGAGAAGAAGCCAAATTTCTGAAGTGGTTCAGTGTGTCTGGAACAGAATTGATGCTTTTGAAGATTTCTGTCTGTTTCCACTGATCCTTGAAACATAGAAAGAACCTTCAGTGACATTCTGATTGGACGCTATGAAAAGAAAATCACGTTTTACAAACAAAGGAGTTTATCCATGTTGAAGAAACACTGTGGACAGAGGAACCTCAAAAACCAGCCTTTCAAGTCAGACAACAAACAAAATAAAACAACATCACTAGAATGGAGAAATTAAAACAGATTCTAACTAGTTTCATACTGGTGGTCTGGATTCCGGATCAGCCAGCTGAATGCACAAGTTTTGTTCCTCTGATGTGTTGAGTGTTGTCATAGATGGGATCTGCTGGAATGAAGTCATTTTACAGCAGAGCACTTGAGGCTGCAGTGTTTATTTGAATATTGCAACATCTGGACTCCTCCTGACTGCTCATGTGTTCTGGCATCTTTCAGTCTCACAAGAAGAGAGAAAAAGCTTCAGTCTTTGGCTTAAACTCCTGTAGCATTAACGTACAGTGCTTTTCTACTAACATGCAACTGCCATCTTTGATCATGTTTAAAATAGTTTAAATCATGTTAATCCATTGTATTCCAACATGATGCATACGCTGGTTGTAATTTGTCATCGATTCGGCTTCTTTTTCCAAAAATAGTTGAAACTACAAGATGTTTTTAAACAGCTTGTAGTTTCAACTTTTCCAAAACAAAAAACTGAAATGTAAAAAGTTTAAAACAAGCCCGTTATTCCAAATGTTAATCATTCACTGGAAAATATACATTCTTGGAGTTCCACAGGGAGATCAGTTTGGACTCTTTTTGCGTCAGATTGCAGCTGTCCTCACTTTAAAAGCTAAAAATGTTTTTCCTTTTACACAAACAGAAGAGGAAGAAAAGTGAAAGAAAAAATTATTTTGCACAGTGATCTTCAGGTCTCAAACTTGTATAAATAAAATCTGTCTAGGAAGGAGTGCTGCACCCTCCAAATGGATAAACCTAAAAAGCAGTATCGTCCTGAATGTCACACGTCTATCTGTGTCCCCCTCACCTTCATCTTAGTTACTGTCCTCCTGTGTCTTTATTATTTAACTTCTGGTTAGATTGGCTCAGAGTGTAGTTAGTCCCTCTTTAGTTTTGTGTATTTCTCTGTGTGTTTCCTCTTGTCTCCTCACTCTCTGCCTGATTTGGTTCATTTCTTTCACCTGTTGTCTTGCTTGTTAGTGTCCCTCCCTGCACCTGTCTGTCCCTGTACCCTCACCCTCAAAACAGCTTTTTTCAGTTTATAACCTGTATTAGTGGGTCTTTACCAATGCAACCTTTCAGTTTCTGGGCATTTTTTGATATTTTCATGTAAACTTGTTAAATTCTACACTTTTTTTCTAAAAACATCTTAATGCTGCCCTCTTAGGGTTGAAAGGTGGCTACTGCATTTGAATTTTGTGATTGGCTGAAAGCAGTTCATGCCTACGTCAGCGGTATACAGTGGGGCAAAAAAGTATTTAGTCAGCCACCAATTGTGTAAGTTCTCCCACTTAAAAAGATCAGAGAGGCCTGTAATTTTCATCATAGGTATACCTCAACTATGAGAGACAAAATGAGGAAAAAAAATCCAGAAAATCACATTGTCTGATTTTTAAAGAATTTATTTGCAAATTATGGTGGAAAATAAGTATTTGGTCACCTACAAACAAGTAAGATTTCTGGCTTTCACAGACCTGTAACTTCTTTAAGAGGCTCCTCGGTCCTCCACTCGTTACCTGTATTAATGGCACCTGTGTGAACTCGTTATCAGTATAAAAGACACCTGTCCACAACCTCAAACAGTCACGCTCCAAACTCCACTATGGCCAAGACCAAAGAGCTGTCAAAGGACACCAGAAACAAAATTGTAGACCTTCACCAGGCTGGGAAGACTGAATCTGCAATAGGTAAGCAGCTTGGTGTGAAGAAATCAACTGTGGGAGCAATTATTAGAAAATGGAAGACATACAAGACCACTGATAATCTCCCTCGATCTGGGGCTCCACGCAAGATCTCACCCCGTGGGGTCAAAATGATCACAAGAACGGTGAGCAAAAATCCCAGAACCACACGGAGGGACCTAGTGAATGACCTGCAGAGAGCTGGGACCAAAGTAACAAAGGCTACCATCAGTAACACACTACGCCGCCAGGGACTCAAATCCTGCAGTGCCAGACGTGTCCCCCTGCTGAAGCCAGGACACGTCCAGGCCCGTCTGCGGTTTGCTAGAGAGCATTTGGATGATCCAGAAGAGGATTGGGAGAACATCATATGGTCAGATGAAACCAAAATAGAACTTTTTGGTAGAAACTCAACTTGTCGTGTTTGGAGGGGAAAGAATGCTGAGTTGGATCCAAAGAACACCATACCTACTGTAAAGCATGGGGGTGGAAACATCATGCTTTGGGGCTGTTTTTCTGCAAGGGGACCAGGACGACTGATCCGTGTAAAGGAAAGAATGAATGGGGCCATGTATCGTAAGATTTTGAGTGAAAACCTCCTTCCATCAGCAAGGGCATTGAAAATGAGACGTGGCTGGGTCTTTCAGCATGACAATGATCCCAAACACACCGCCCGGGCAACGAAGGAGTGGCTTCGTAAGAAGCATTTCAAGGTCCTGGAGTGGCCTAGCCAGTCTCCAGATCTCAACCCCATAGAAAATCTCTGGAGGGAGTTGAAAGTCCGTGTTGCCCAGCGTCAGCCCCAAAACATCACTGCTCTAGAGGAGATCTGCATGGAGGAATGGGCCAAAATACCAGCAACAGTGTGTGAAAACCTTGTGAAGACTTACAGAAAACGTTTGACCTCTGTCATTGCCAACAAAGGCTATATAACAAAGTATTGAGATTAACTTTTGTTATTGACCAAATACTTATTTTCCACCATAATTTGCAAATAAATTCTTTAAAAATCAGACAATGTGATTTTCTGGATTTTTTTCCCTCATTTTGTCTCTCATAGTTGAGGTATACCTATGATGAAAATTACAGGCCTCTCTGATCTTTTTAAGTGGGAGAACTTACACAATTGGTGGCTGACTAAATACTTTTTTGCCCCACTGTATGTCTACGTCTCGAAGACACACCTCCTGTGGTATAAAACCATCTCTTAGACAGACACACTCGCCCCCGCCCACCCGTTGTCTCCAGCTTCTCACCAAAGAGCTGCACAGAAGGATTTAGAGCAACTGGCTGAAAACTGTGACAAAGAGAATAACTAATATCAGTAAAAGAATAATTAAATCGGAGCAAAGACTTCCCCGCAGTGGTTGTGATTGAGTGGATGTGATTTATAGATGCTATATTCTCATCAGGCTCGGGTTACCTGTCTACAACACGGAGTCACACCGGAGCTAATCTAAACACAGAGAAGTGCTACACGTCAATCACAGCTCAGGACCGCCTCTTAAAGTCACGTCTACTTTCAGCATCATTTGAAAAAGTAGTTTGAAGGCAGGAAGATAATTTAGAGGGAGTGAGTTCCTCTTTAACAAAAGATGAGGAAACAACATGAGGTGATGAGCAGGAAGATGGACTCCCTCCAGCCCAAAGAGACACGTGGACGACAGGCAGGTGCAGACTGTGTAATGGAGCAGGTGTGTCCCATAATCCTCATTAGCAACAACAACAAAAAGAAACAAATCTGAAAGAGACCCCAAGTGGTGCAAATTTTGCAAGAATCAAACTTAATGATCTATAACCAAAGTGCAACAAACAAATCAATGAATTGTTATTGCCTCAACTGTCTCTGTGGCACATACTATAGATCAGAATCATAGGAAACAGATAACCAATTATAGAATGAGCTGGAGACAAACAACTAAAGTGATTGGCTGTAGAAACAAATGGATCAAAGTGCATTTAGTATATGAATACAAACTGCTTCACTTTGGGGGCCCACTGATGCAGCTTTGGATTGAAATCAGAGGGTGCATGCTGTGCTCTTATTATCAGCCACACACATTGACATATTCTGCAGACTGACAGGTGCACAAATAATGTGGATGCACTTGAACACAATTCAATAGTGAGAGAATTGAAGCAGGAACCTTTTTATTGGACTCATTTGATTATACCTCAAGGCAGAGCTTCTAAAAATAAACCAAATAACCAAACAGGTTTTCAGTTGATCATTAAGGTGGTTTTCCAAATGAATCTTCCAACGTCATGGTTGCAAATGTTCTTTGGATTTTTTGTAGCAGTAACATAATCTACTGGACTAAAAGAGAACAAAAAATCAGGCAAGTGTCCCTGTAAAAGACAACATTAAAATGTTATTTCCTATCAGTTTAACAGGCGCTTCTGTTATGCCCTGCAGTTACTATTATGATCAAACGCTGGACTAAAACGATCTCAATATTGAGGTAATACACATAGAAGTGTGTTAGTGTTGTTTTTTCCAATATATCGTGAAAGACAGGTTACTCTTCTCAGCAAGATTGTTGCCAGCTTGTTTGCCCACCTCCAAATAAACCCCCTCCCCCCGCCCAACCCAACACCACCTCCACCACACACACACACACACACACACACACACACAGACACACACACACACACACAGACAGAAGTCAAAGCATGTTCTATGACAGGTTGTCACTGGAACGAGTGCTTGTGTTGTGAAATGACAGTGCAGATTTTTGGAACAGTGCATGTTTACTGTAATTTAAATCTATTTTTAGGATGACCAGACATTAAATCTGGGATTTCAAATCAACAGAAAGGCGTGGTGCATGAGGGAATTTCTATAAACTACAGTTTGCATAGCCGTCCAACCGTCAATTTTCTTCTTTCAGTGGGGTCACACCCTGAACAGGTCACCATTTGCAAATAACACTATGAAACTGGGGGCAGATGATGCATTGGAAGCTTTCTGGTTTCCATTAAAATGGTTGATGATGAGACAAAATTTGCACTTCGTGTCTCATACAGTTTCTGATCAATTCAAGTTCTGAATGACTTTGGTGAATTCAATAAGAGCACACATTTACTCTGTAAAGGATTGTCAACCTTAATTGGACTTTAATTCTGAATTTTACAATACTTCCTGGTCGGGGTGCGGCTCTGGTCATGGCGACATGCAGCAGAGGTGTGCAATACGTGTTCTAATATGGCTGGGTCAATTTAATGTATTTAATTATTTTATTTTTAAATGGCTTTAGGCCTGTTAGTGTGTTTTATTGTTTTATAGTGCTGTTCAATTTTATGCTACTTGTAGCGAAATGGACAATGACAGCAAGGACTTACCCTAGTTTGATTAGCATCCTCCTGGGATAGGCACAGCAGACTGTTCAGAAGCTGCCCCCATGGAAATCTTCAGGCCACATCTCTCCATTGGAAACTGGAGCTGTTCAAGGTGTACGAGAAAGAGGGGACAACAAGGTGGACTGCGCCAGGAATACCGTCAGATGCCACTGCCAACTGTCATCCTGGTGAATGTTTCAGTCACTTTGGAATAAAGTAGAAAAACTTAAGGGATACATCAAGTTCCTGGCAGAGTATAAGGATGCCTGTCTTTTGGCTCTGACAGAGACCTGGCTCAAAGAGCAGGATCCCCAATCAGATCTGGAGATTAATGGATTTGGAGTGCCCTACTATCTTGACAGAGACCCCGCAATGGTTTTGCAAGAGACATGTAAATGTCCTGCACTTGTAGAGTGCCTTTTGAGTCAAAGTTCACAAAGTGCTTCATACTACAGTTTGTCATTCATCCATTCACACACACACTCACACGTTTGGTGGTGATAAACTACACACATGTTGTAGCCACAGCTGTCCTGGGACACACACTGACATATGTGAGGTTGCTAGACACCACCGGAACCCACCAACCACCACCAAACAGGCAGGGTGGGTGAAGTGTTTTGGCCAAGGACACAGTGGCAAGGTGATCTTTTTCTGGAGGGGGTGGGATTCAAACCGGTGACTGGTGGTCCTTCGGTTACTAGACGACCTGCTCTACCTCCTGAGTTACTGCCATCCCAAGTGTCTGTACGTCAACACAAACTGGTGTAACACGGTTCTCAGGGAGACACTGTACATCCCGGAGAAATTTTTACTCAGGTTTTTCACCCAAAGGCTAATGTGACACAGCCACTCGGACTATATTAAAAACAGTTCAGAGGCTTCAGGGAAAAGCACCAAATGCACCACACTTTATACTTTGCAGATGAGTCGGGTATTGTGTCCCTGCTGAGCAGTGATGACCTCGATCATGGGCCTGTAGTGAAGGAATTCACTAACTGGTGCAGGCTGTGTTTCTTAAGCATATTATTATTGACTTATTGACTTCAAGAGAATCCTCCAGCCATTTCTCCTGTTATCATTGAAAATCATACAAATTTCAATCATACAAACCTTTTAATACCTTGGCACACATTTGAATGACAAGTTGTCATTTGATCTTCATGTTTACACTGTGTGCAATCAGTGCATGTATTTTTTCCCCAAGCTGCTTACTTTTAAAGTGGACTGTACTTTTATGCGAACTCCAGAACTCATCTTGTCACTGCCATATCCGGATTTCTGTCTTATCAAATTATTCCCCTGCACCATTCAGTTTGATCATGCCATGTTTATGTTTGCTTGTCTGGATTTCACCCAGTACTCTGCAATCATGTCCATCCTCTCCACCTGCTCTCATCCAATCACACTCATGCCAGATACCTGTTTGCCAACACAAAAATTCCACACAGTCTGCTTCACCTTACCAGTTTGTTGTTCACTTTATACTTTCCATACAGGAAAATACACTCACCGGCCACTTTATTAGGTACACCTGTCCAACTGCTCGTTAACACTTAATTTCTAATCAGCCAATCACATGGCGGCAACTCAGTGCATTTAGGCATGTACACATGGTCAAGACAATCTCCTGCAGTTCAAACCGAGCATCAGTATGGGGAAGAAAGGTGATTTGAGTGACTTTGAACGTGGCATGGTTGTTGGTGCCAGAATGGCTGGTCTGAGTATTTCAGAAACTGCTGATCTACTGGGATTTTCACGCACAACCATCTCTAGGGTTTCAGAGAATGGTCCGAAAAAGAAAAAATATCCAGGGAGCGGCAGTTCTGTGGGCGGAAATGCCTTGTTGATGCCAGAGGTCAGAGGAGAATGGCCAGACTGGTTCGAGCTGATAGAAAGGCAACAGTGACTCAAATAACCACTCGTTACAACCACGGTAGGCAGAAGAGCATCTCTGAACGCACAGTACGTCAAACTTTGAGGCAGATGGGCTACAGCAGCAGAAGACCACGCCGGGTGCCACTCCTTTCAGCTAAGAACAGGAAACTGAGGCTACAATTTGCACAAGCTCATCGAAATTGGACAATAGAAGATTGGAAAAACGTTGCCTGGTCTGATGAGTCTCGATTTCTGCTGCAACATTCGGATGGTAGGGTCAGAATTTGGCGTCAACAACATGAAAGCATGGATCCATCCTGCCTTGTATCAACGGTTCAGGCTGGTGGTGGTGGTGTAATGGTGTGGGGAATATTTTCTTGGCACTCTTTGGGCCCCTTGGTACCAATTGAGCATCGTTACAACGCCACAGCCTACCTGAGTATTGTTGCTGACCATGTCCATCCCTTTATGACCACAATGTACCCAACTTCTGATGGCTACTTTCAGCAGGAATAATGCGCCATGTCATAAAGCTGGAATCATCTCGGACTGGTTTCTTCAACATGAGTTCACTGTACTCAAATGGCCTCCACAGTCACCAGATCTCAATCCAATAGAGCATCTTTGGGATGTGGTGGAACGGGAGATTCACATCATGGATGTGCAGCTGACAAATCTGCGCCAACTGTGTGATGCCATCATGTCAATATGGACCAAACTCTCTGAGGAATGCTTCCAGCACCTTGTTGAATCTAAAAGGGAGTCCAACCCGTTTCTAGCATGGTGTACCTAATAAAGTGGCCGGTGAGTGTATGTATAAGCACATTAGAAGGGGATCAGTCACAAAAATTAAAAACAGAGTAATGAGGGGGTTTGGTGGCTGGACTTGAGTGCAACAGGGTGAGAGTCATTGGCATTGTTAATTTGATGGGAATTAAACACAGAGCAGCAGACAGGGAAAAAACTCTTCCGGGGGAAAAGCACAGAAAAGTTAAACAAAACCATCTGGAGTTATTCACAGGTAATCCAAGAGTCCAAAGACAGGCAAACAAAGTCAGTGACACAAGACAAAGCAACCAAAATCCTAACTTAGACTCAGAGATCAGGCTTGGATCAGATCTGCTGTGAATTGGTCCCATGATTTACTTAAGAGTCAGGTAATGGGGACAGGGGTGTCCAACTCCAGGCCTCAAGGACCAATATCCAGTATGCTTTAGATGTTCACAAAAACATCTAAAACATGCAAGATAGTGGCCCTCGAGGCCTAAATTTGGGCCCCTGGAGTAGACTGAGACGTAGTCAGAGAGCAGAACTGGGTCGATAACAGTCCAAAAGGGTACTGATCCAAAAATCCAGTCATCTAAAATCCAAGGGACCAGACAAAGTTAAGGACAGGAATCAGAACAATGTTGGTCCACTCTATGAGACGATGACAGGTACAAGACAGAACAAGAACAAGATTAGAGCTGGAATGTATGGAAAGTATAAAGTGAACATATTTCTTGGTAACACATGGTCAGTTTGTGCAGCCCATATGGCCACAAATCTCTGAGCTGATCGCACTAACCTACTGAGGGACCAAGAGGACAATTGTTTACATTGATACTTTATTTTAATTGTCTCTGCCTTATTTAAACAGCTGTCTGGCAACTGTTTATTGCCAGATCAAGTTAAGTGTCTACTTCATTCCAGCACCTTTTTCTTGCTTAGTGTTTTTGATTTTATAAAGTTTACCGACATACCTTGTGTTGCTCCTCCTCTGATTTTTCTTGCTGTGCTCACCTGGTCTTTGGAATTGATCGGTTTAGAGTCATGGCTCTGTCTGCAAAAATAATAAATACAAATATAGAGAGTAAAGACAGTAGAGTGAAGAAATGTGGTCAGCATGTCCTCTGGCAGTCTAAGCCTATAGCAGCATAACTAAAAGGAAATCTCAGGATAACCTAAGTCAACACTAACTATAGGTGTTGGGACTTTAGGGTTTTGGTTGTATTTGGTTTTCTTTTCTTTCTAAGGGTTTTGTTCTGGGATTAGTTTTGAGGTTATGTTCCATGTTTCCTCTGTGTCTTCCCTCACTCAGTTGTTCTGGTCTTTAGGTTCCGTGTCTTTCTATTTTACTTTGGAAGGTTTTGTACTTGCTGTTTCCCTTATGTCTTCCCAGCAGCTTAATCCTCCTTTGCCCCAGGTGTTTCCGGTTTCTCCTGATTAGTTCTTTTGTTTCCTGTTTGTATTTAAGCAGTTGTTTAGTCTTTCTTTGCGTTCAGATTATAGTTGTTATATGTGTCGACTGGTCCTCCCTCCTGCTCCTCGTGACTCCATCCTTGCATTCATGTAAGAGTTCACTGCCACGTCAGAACCTTTTGTTTCCTCATTAAATACTCTATTCATTTTGACGTTCTGTGTACGGCAAGTTTTCCTCCCTGCATTTGGGTCCAACCTTCCCTGAGCCACAAGCTAAACAGTTTGTGACAATAGGACTGTGCAAAAAGGTTTAATCTTAAAAGTATTGTATTTTCCGCATTATAAGGTCCATTGGATTGTAAGGCACACCTTGACTTATTTTAAAACTGTGTTTTTTATATAGGGCACACTACATTATAAGGCACATGGAATAGAAACTACTGTAGTGCCTGGGGTTGCGTGCATTCACTAGATGGAGCTGTGCTAAAGGGAATTTCAACAAGACAGTCAGATAAGTCAGTCAATCAAACCTAATTACTATAATAAAATACAAACTAGCGTAGTTAGAGCGTTCACAAACTTGAAGAGGAACTTTTACATGTTTATTATATCAGGGAAAAAAAACAGTCTGATACCGCTACGGTAAATCAAACAATGGTGCAATCAAAATACAGTACCGCAAGTCTCGAAATAGTGAGAAGCAATAACAGTATAACAACAATAAATCAACATTGTTCAAACATTGATGTCCATATACACAATATCTTCAGTCGTAAACACGTAAAGCTCACTTTTTCAGTTCAGTTCGTCATCCTTGAATCCCTCAAATTTTACATCTTCAGAGTCCAAGTTTAACAGTTGGGCGCGTACAGCATTCAGCTGGTTCCGTCAGGTCAAATTCGTCATTATCCGAGTCAGTGTCATTGTTTTTTCCTGGCAGTTTAGTGACATTTCTTGCCTTTGTAAAAGCTCGGACCACAGTTGAGACTGATATCAGCCCAGGCATCCACGATCCATTGGCAGGTTATGGCGTATGTAGTGCAGCGCTATCTCCCTGTCTTGGTGAACGTGTGCTCACCTTCGGTCATCCACCGCTCCCACGCAGTTCTCAATCTTGCTTTGAAAGCCCTGTTCACGCCAATATCCAGCAGCTGGAGTTCTTTTGTCAAGCACCAAATTCGTGTGCTTCACTTGTTTTTTTCAAGTTCAAGTTTCAAATTTATTTATTTATAAAGCGCCAGTTCATGACAAAGTCATTTCAAGGCACTTCACAGAAAATTCAACCAATTAATAATAAAACATTTTCTATCTAAGGAACCAGCCGATGGAGCTGAATTGTTATTTCAGCACAATCCCCCATCCTGAGCAGCACGATTGGCGACAGTGGAAAGGAACGACTCCCTTTTAACAGGAAGAAACCTCTAGCAGAATCCGGCTCAGGATGGGCGGCCTTCTGCCTTAGCCGACTGGGGTCTGAGCTGACAGGAAAGAGACACAGACAAACACAGATAGATTTTGGCCAGTCGTCATGTCTATAGAAAGATAAACAGAGAAACAGTTAATGGCAGCAGTAACAATCAAAGCAATAACAATTGGATGACTCTAGTGGGAATATTTCATTGTTTGTTTATGTGAGATACATCCTCCTCAGAGGCAGCCAGAGTAAAGAAAGACAGCAGAGTGAAGAAATGTGGTCAGTATGTCCTCCGGCAGTCTAAACCTATAGCAGCATAACTAAAGGGAAAGCTCAGGAGAACCCAAGCTAACCCTGACTATAGGATTGTGTAAAAAGGAAAGTTTTAAGTCTATTCTTAAAACTACACAAGGTGTCTGCCTCACGGATAAAAAGTGGAAGCTGGTTCCACAGGAGAGGAGCCTGATAATTAAAAGCTCTTCCTCCCATTCTACTTTTAGAAATTCTAGGAACTACAAGCAGACCTGCAGTCTGAGAGCGAAGTGCTCTGTTAGGAGCATATGGAACAATAAGATCTTTAATATAAGCTGGAGCTTGGTCGTTCAAGGCCTTATACGTCAAAAGTAAAACCTTAAACTTTATTCTAGACCTTACAGGGAGCCAATGAAGTGATGCTAAAACAGGAGAAATATGGTCTGTTGCCTTCATTCGAATAGTGACTGTGGAGATGCCGCTACTTGCCACTCCACACAGATCCATTACACCAAGCACTTTCTTTTGGGTCATATAGGTTGTGGAGAGGGTAAAAGGGTTATCATCCAGCCTATTGTAATAACCAGATAAAAATAACCAAATAAAAAAACCTCACCCTTGATATAAACTATTCTGTTACCTGAACACTTTACAGAACTCTGGTTTTGTGAGGTATTTTGAGAAAATTTGACAGACTAAGTGAAATAACCTTAAAGGGGTTATGACATCAAAATGCACTTTTTTGAGTATTTTTGGGGTATATCATGATGTGTTGTGCACTGATGAGGCCGTGTGAACGTCCAAAGCGAGTATCAAAGTTCCCATTTGTGGGCGGTCCGCTTTGTTTCATATTTAAAAAACGGTTGAATCGGAAAGCACAATTTTTTCCTACGTGGCATTTCATCCTATGTATTTCATAGCGTCCAATAACAGTGCACAGTAAAGTAAACAGTCCCCCACCCCCCCACCCCCAGCCCATACACCGTTAGCTGCGTTGCGCTAGCTTGTGCTGCTGCTCTTGAGAAGAGATGGCTACGCAAACGGGGACCTGTTGTGTCCAAGGATGCTCAACCCATGCTGGAAGTTTCCACTCACTCCCGAAGGATGAAAAAACTAGAGAAGAGTGGCTGAAGTTCATTTATGGAGAAGTGCCACGCAGTTATAACCTCAATTTGAGAATATGTTCAGCTCACTTCACGGAGGACTGCTTGAATTCAAGTTGGGATTGTCAAAGAAACTGATTTTAATTAAAAATTCTTTACCAACCCTGAAGGAGGCGACCACATCGTCAATACCCGTAAGTTTATTTATTTAATAAAATGCTGCCTTGCCTGATAAACGTTTGTTCGTGGTCTGAAGAGTCCATGATGCTAGCATGTGATAGCCGCTCTAGCAACAATGTCCGTGAGCAACAGGTTTATCATACCATATTGTGAATCTATTTTCATTGATAACATCTGACAGCACTGTTTATTCGCTCATGTGATTAGTTGAGTTTTCCGTCTTCCTCAGAAGACGTTTCAGGCTCGAACATATACGGTTGTAAACGTCCACTCGCCATGTTACTGGACTGTTGACGGAGCCGAGAAGAAAGGCTTGCTGCGGGCAATGGTTGTAGCCAGTCAGAGCGAGGTCAGCCAGGGAGACCCACATATCATTAACGAAAGGAACCGTGTTGCTGAGAAGAGGATTCTGACCTGCCCGTACACCCCCGCCGTGTTAGTTTTTTAATCAAATTCTTTTGAGAGTTGACATATGCAGGCATATCTACTACATGAAATAGCTTTACGCCAGTTTAAACAGTGATGTCATCTCACCTTTAAGCCTAATTTTGCACATGTACTGTAGATGTGGATCACAAAGACACATTCCTGATCGGGAAAAAAAAACTGATGAATCATTATGAATGCTCTGTTTTACAGACTAAAGTCAGAGTTCTTCAGGATTTGTTTTGAACTTTTGCTTGCTAATTCTCAACTTGTGATTCTTTTCCATCATCCTGATCAACCCTTAAGTCAGTCTGTCTGTTGGTCTATCATGATCACACCAAAGCTGTGAAAGCATGGTGCAGTTGCAGGACTCTGAAGGGATTGAACTGGACTGATTAGCATCCGTAATGAATTTTCCTCCTCAAGTCAGGATTTGAGCCATGGCAATGATGGAGAGTGGTGTAATCGCCTTGGGAAATTGGCAGAATCCCAATACACATCTACAATAACACAATCACAATAAAAGAACAATGGAGGGCCTGGATTTTGGAAAACAAAGGAGAAACAGCTGGATCTGTTGGGAGTTAAGAATCTTGGCGGACTTCCAAAGCAGTCTAGCAGTTGTGCCTGTTTCTGACATCATGCAATGTTTGAAGTTTCTCACACTAAAAAGAACAGTTTGAACAATGGAGAAATCCTTGATGGTTTGTTCTGATTGTTATACACAATAAACTTTGTGTTTAGTGCCTTTGTATTTGAGTGAAGCCTCCACAGTTGCTGTTCTCTTTGGGTAAGACAATAAAGTTTTTTTGTGTGATCAAATGTTTATTTAAAGGTACAGTATGTAAGAATTAGACCTTGTTATCAAATTCAAATACTGCAGTTCATGTAGGAAAAAAAAGTCTGCTCTCACCCCCTCCCTGATCTTTGTGTTGAGTTGCCAGTTCTGATGTTGAGTCTCATTTTGTTGCTCTTGTATTTGTTCAATTTTGGGGAATGTCTGAAGGCCTATTTGTTCAGCGTTGAGTTTTCCTAAGTGCGTTTGAACGCCCCATTACATGTAGCTCGGCTGCCCAGTCGGAAGGATGCGGTCGTATTTTATTTTTTGCTGCTGGTCGTTGTGGAATTACAGCTGTTTGTGTTGAAGACTTGGCAGCCTTAGAGACTCACATGCGATTCATTATGGAACCAGGAAGTCTGGACGTGTAAATAATGATTACGGTCCGGGCTAGCTTTTTTAAAATGACTGAAACTAGCGACCACCCAGCCGGCGGAGATCGAGATCTGTTACAATGTGACTTTGTTTTTAAGATCGTGGGACATTAGGGTGTTGTGTGAGTAGTTCACTGTAAAATTCTTACATACTGTACCTTTAACAAGAACAAAAATAGGCATGACTCATTAATTGTACAATTGTACAACAGTATAAATTGGCTGTAACAACTATATCTCGAAATAACAAAAGACAGAAAGACAATAAAGTTAAAGTTATTCACAGATTGTAAATCTCTTTTATTTACCAGGATAAAATTAATCGTCTTCATGGTATTAAAGTTTTTTGATTGTTTGCATGTCAGATGGAATACTAGCAGGAAGTAAACCTTAAGAAAGAACAATGATTTTTATTAAATGTTAGTCAACTGTTTTTGCATTTAGTATAATAAATGTTGTTAAGTTCATTAAATCGCCTCTGTATTTAAAACTTTCATTTGCATTTTTAAACATTTAGAAACATTGAAACCTATCCGAAGGGAATATTAATATTTAAAACATATTTAGTTTTGTATGTTGCCCATATAAGAGGTTAAAGTGTTAAAAAGCTGTTTTGAACAGGAGTATATGATGTTTTTTTCTGAATTTTCTTTCTCCATCTTGTGTAATTTATTTTCTTCCTGTGACAAAAAGGAGAAACACCCAGACTAGACCAGGGAGCTGTATACTATTATCGGGTCTCATTGCTCTGTTACTAAATTACAAAATGCATAAAATGTCCTTGCTCGCATGTAAATAACAAACACAGGTGGAAAACCCGCCATTGCTTAAGGAATTGATTGCCAGTATTTTAACAATGTCTTTGGCAACAGCAAAGAGTTTTCACACAACAAAACATGAGACAAAAACAGATCTAACACAATCCAAAGTTATTTATCTGAGTGCAAGTTATTATTGCCCTATCTTTAAGTGATGGCTCAGTTTTAATCTTTTTGTATCTACTACATGTGTTGCAGTCTTTATTTCAGTGTTCCTCAATGCAACAGTTGAAGCCCTGGTAACCCCTCCAGCTATCACCAGCCTCGCCCGAGTTTTTACTGGAACTACTGTCACTTTGTTTCTTCGACATTTGGGGTCATCAATGGTAAAAGGCTGTTTATTGTTACTCTTAGCAGTACAAGTGTGATTGACAATCTAGTAGCCAATAGATAAAGAAACAGGTTTGCTACTTTATTTCAAGCCCTGCAGGTCTATGATTTATTCATACTATAACTTTTTTTTTTGGAAACCAGAAGTACAAGACCACTACAAGTTGATAAAATAATTTGAAAGTAAATTTGACATCTAAATTTGCTACAAAAGCCCCATGGTTTATTCTTTTACTCTTATGCCTTTTTTCCACTGGCATCTACTCAGCCTAACACCAAACGGCCCGTATTATTTTGTGTATCCATTGTGTTCACAGAAGTGAGGGTGAAGGTGTGGTGGAGGGCGGGGTTTCAATTTGCAAGCGACGCGAAAAGGCTGTGATTCAGAAAGTAGTTTGACACAGAATCAGAAAAAAACTTTATTTATCCCAGAGGGGCAATTAACCCAGGAGCACGGCAGGAAGCTAGGCTCGGTTACAGAAAAACACCCAGGATTTTTTTCCAGCGGGGCAGCTGCATGCTGAACCAAACAGAGGGCAGCTGTAACAGGGTGGGGTAGCGTCATCAACTATCCTACCCAATCACTGCACAATAGATACCACGGCCTGACTCAGCCCAACTTGTACTTGAGGTCGTATGAAAAAAACATGGCTCAGCCCTGAAAATGGATAGTGGAAGTGCTCGCAGAAAGAGTCGTGCAGTCAGAGGCAGAGCTAGAGGGGGGGCCGGGGGGGCACCGCCCCCCCCCGACATCCCACCGGCCCCCCCAGGTGCCCCCCCAGGTGATTGACATGTCACCCACCGTTATAGTGGCTGGCCTTATTTGTGCAATATACACCATGTAATGCTGGCTTCAAGTAGCATGGGAAAGATAAACTTCCCCAGTTGTGAAGAGGAGATTACCAGTGTGTGTGCCTTTGTTGAATTGTAACACTGGAGGCTATCCTCAACTGACTGCGAGCTAGCATCTGCTCTAATGAGATGAAACCAATCACAGTATTTTTAAAGGCAACACTAACAACAACAACACAATTTTTTTATATACTCAATTAATCCTATCAATTAGAACCTATAGAACACAGAACATCTCCAGAGAGCAGAGGGCAGCTACTCAAAGCACCCAGGGAGCAGTGGGTGGGGGTTAAAGATCTTGCTCGGCACCTGGATGAACCACTTTGGGCGCTTGAGCAAGGTCCTTAACCCCCACTCACTGCTCCCTGGGTGCTTTAAATAGCTGCCTTCTGCTCTCTGGAGATGTTCTGTGTTCTAATTGGTTCTAATGTTCTGTGTTCCTCCAGAGATGGGTAAAATGCAGTGATTTGAATTTCCCCGGTTGAGGATTTATTGAGTATTAAAAAAAAATTGAAATTACAATGTTATGAATATTTTTTTTTAAAAATCTGTATGCCATTTCACTGCATGGTGTAGGCTGTAAACTAACCATTTAATAACAACAGTAAAGAACTTTTAACACAACCCTCAGGATATTGACCTCGCCATGTTGAAAGGTTATCTCATCTCAGCACTGCCTGAGCTGACAAGTCGGGTATCATAACATTTTTTTCTGTTTTCCGGTGGAAAATAAAACGTGAGTAGGGTTCATGTGCGATTTCAACGTCAATATTTGGTATTTATCATAATTACGATACGACCTGAAGGCAGCATAAGTTGTTTGTGGACGCCATGCTGCCACAGCAAAGATTATCCAGCAGAAGAAGAAGTGGGGACCCATGAAGACCAGCTAACAGTTAAGAGGAAAATGCTCAAATCGACACACACGTATGTATATGTGTGTGTCTGTGTATATAGATATAGTACTGGTACTTGTCATTCTCAACTGTGTTAGTTGTCATTTTCAGTTGACCCCCCAGAGATATCCTTGGCCCCCCCATGGCCCCCCCAACGATAAAAGTCTAGCTCCGCCACTGCGTGCAGTACGATGCTGAGTAGATGCCAGTGGAAAAGAGGCATCAGTGTTTTTTGTTTTGTGACATGGAACACATTTTAAAATCTTTTTATTTTAGTTATGTTTGTTCATAAAGCTTTAGCTTTGATCACAGCCTTCTTTTGGGCCATTGTTTTTCCATTTGTATCAAAAGTTCAGGGAGTTTTTCCATCTGGTTTTTGTTCTTTCTCTGTCGTGTTCTCCCCAGTACACTTACTCTGCCACACCTGATTGTTTTCCATCTTATAAGTTCCCCTTCTTTCCTCCTCAGCCACTCCTTGTTCAATAATCACCTGGTTTATGCTGGTCACCAGCTTAAATATGAACTGGTTTCTTTTACTTCGTGTCAGTTCATGCACCACTTGCCTTTGTGTGCTCCATGGTCCTTGTGCTTCCTGATATTTTCCATCTTCTGTAAGTTTATTTGTTTTGCTACCACCTCAGCACTTTAATTCCCTCTGTTAAAATGTTTTTTTTTTAATTTTATATCTTTGAGTCTGTGTCTTGCCTGAATCTGGGTCCATTCACCACTGAACACATCGGCTTTGATATTGATTTTTATGCCTCCATCACAACAAGCTCATTACTTTTCTCTGTGAAAAGTTTATTTAATTCTAAAAAATACAGACATTAAAGCAAAAACCCTCCACATTTCTGACTATGGGAATGTGGAATACGTTAGAGAATTTCGTCTTATTCACCTTCAACCCAAATGATAAGATGTTTTCTTGAAAAAGGACAAAGAAAGTTTTCAGATAGAACTCACTTTTTATATACACAATCCAATTAGATAATCTAAGGGTTTCTATAAGTTGCTTTAAATCTTGGACAAGTACAGTTTTTCCACATTCTCTCTGTTTGTCAGTGTTTGGCGGCAGATTGGTCAGTCAAGATGATTTTTTGTAACCGATCCTGCAGCTTTCAATCCTTCGACCACCAGAGTTTTTTTTTTATAAGAATAATATTTTTTTAACATATTGTCATAGGGTTGTAGCTTTAACATAATCTTCATTAAAAAAGGATACTGTCTTGCCAAGAATACAAGTCATACCTTATGCATTACTACTATGTAATGGTAATGGATAGAAACAACTTGTGCTATTTATAGAAATAGCGCTGTCAAAGTTCCGTGACTTAGGCGATTAAAAGGTTATTGTGAAGTACTACAAAAGTTTAGAGACTATAAATATTTAATGTTTAAAAGAGGATTGTGTAATTTTGTCATTTATACTAAGAAAAACATATTGAACAGTCTAGTTTTTAAAATGTCTATTGGCAGAGTAATTATCACATATTTTATGTCCAGCATAAAGCTCTCATAAAGCTGCAACACAATACCACAATATCACCAGGCTACTTGTTTATGGATCTCAGTGGAATGAAAGAATAAATGTATAAACAGCCCTATTGGCTTAAACTATGGTTTTTGGGCTTTGTTTGGATTTGATCATGTTTAATAAAGCTTATCTGAGCTGCAGTTGTTGCATAAAACCAACAGTCTCTGTGAACTCCACTATTGATTTACAGAACAATTAACGCTGAATTCCTCTGATTTCCAAAAACTCACAAAAAACATCTTTAGCATTAATTGTTTTGGCAAAAAAGACAGATCTTTAAATTCATGACACAGATTTTGCCATCAGATGGATTGATCTTTATCGACCTGCCAGAAGCTACGATGATTTCACCTTTTCTGTTGTTCTAATTACTGCACTGTTGTCCAAATTTATTAAATGCCTCTTATGCTGTAAATATTTTAACTGTTTTGCATGTTCAGCAACATTTAACTAACAAAGTCAAAAATTCACCTCATACATTATATGATACAGAGTCAATGTTCCCTCTAAGTCTGCACTGTTCCCTCACATGAGAGAAGCAGTCTAAATCTTGGTTGAGTTAGTTAGTGAGTTTCATCATGATGAAGACGAGCAGGATTTTACACGCTATGAAGCACAAACTGGAATCAGGATGGAACGGGAACTCTGACATCTGAGGTGGAGACTGTGCTTTAATGAGGCTCTTCCATTAAAAATAGTTTTTCTGAGGTTTCTGTTGAATATTTTAGCTCCACAGGTGTTCTTACCTTCATAGTGGGTGTGAAAACAGGTCAACAACTTCTCTTTCAGTTTTAATCTAAAAAAAAAAACTACGCAGGTGGCGATAAAACCCGATTTCAAACGGCCTGTACTTGTTTCGTCACAACTCCTTTGCTCGTTACTATTCATCAGCTTCTGCAGTTGAAACCACACCTAGCATGCTGCTGGCTAAAAGCTGTAGCATAAGACTTATCAAACCGTAAGAGACTACATGTGCTGTTTCCATGCGCAGAGGGGAAGGAAACAAGAAGCTGTGCTCTCATAGGCTAGTTTGTTAGCCTAACGGTTTTTAGATATAAACTGTTTCATATTGCAGGTTAATACTGTACTTAAGAAATAACCACAAAGTCATGAAATTTGTGAGAAATGGCCTCTTTAAGTTTTTATTGGTCAGATCCACAGGCCAGACTTCTGTTCAAATTAACCAATTTTAGTCTGTCTAATAGATTTATGTCTTTTTTGTGTAGCTGAGAGAGAAACTTAAGAGCGCACGTTTAAACTGTTTACCATTTTTTTTTCATCTAGAAATAAAAGAATAAAATATGAATGTTATGATCTGGGTTTAAGTGGCGGACTCAAGTGCAGAAGAGCACGGAAACCAGGGATGAGATCAAGCAAAAACATTTAATGAGGGGAAAAAACAAGAAGCTGACGGGCAGCAAAACAAACTTACATTTGTGGATCATGAGGAACAGAAGAACCATAGGCAGGAAGGAAAATGTAATCCATAGTTCGAAACACGGCCAGGAGCCAAATCGAACCGATAACAAATAAACCTGAACACGCTCCTTAAATACCAAACTGAAAGCTAATCAAAGAAACTAGACACACCTGGAAGCAGAAGAAACAAAGGAAGTGACAAAACACAATCAAAGGACCTATACATGGGGAAAAACAGGAAATACAAACGATATCAAAATAAAAGCACAACAGGAAGTGGGGCGAGACCAAACATAAAAGCCTAACAGGAACACATGAGACATGACTACACTAAACAAGGAACGGAGTGACTAGTGGAAAGAAAAACTAAACACAAAATCACAGATAAACTGGAAAAACTACTACAGGAAAACAATACTCCCATAAATCATAAGCAACCACCCCAAGACCTAACAATGAAATGAAGTTCAAACACATACTCATAAGCCAATGATCACAGGAAACATCTGAAACATTAATAATTGAAATGAGTTTGAATAAGGCACATGGTTAAAAGAATATCTGAACATTCTCAGTAACTCATAAAACAAATGATTTAATAGTAAAAGTAAATATGAGTTGATTTTAATCTTATCAGTCACTTTACTAAGTGATGCACAAAGTAGAAACAGACAGATCTGACAAACATCTCAGATGTCAAAATATATGAGTCCATATTTCAGAGTCCATAGGCTGGTTCATCTCAGTTGAACCACTGCCGACCATGTGTGGTACAACCTGAATGGCTGTTTGTGGGAACAGAAGTGTAAAGAATGATGAAGGCAGAGGGAGCAGCTTGGAAATGTGAAAAATATCAAGAAAAACATTATGGCGGGTTTTTTTTACACTGAATGAGGTTTTCTAATTCTGCTGAAATCGAGTTACAGTCTAATAGTTTGCAGAGAGCATAATGGGGTAATGGGGTCATTATCCTTTGTGAGGAGTGTGCCAACTACCAATAAACACCACCAGAAGAAGAAGTCAGTTGTCAGATGTAAATGTCCTGTATTTGTATAGCACTTTTCTAGTCATTCAGACCACTCAAAGCACTTTCACACAACAAGTTTTACATTTACCCATTCATACAACCAGAGCCGGATTAAATAAATGGACTACACTTGGCAGGTCCCTCCATCGATGTTATTTATGAATTGAAATCTGAAACTTACCAAAAGTTAATTCACAATTTACATAGCCTAGTCTTTGGTTACAAATTGGTTGTTTGTATGCCACAATAAGGCATGTGTTGTATATTAAACAGTCTATCAGACTATTTTTTGATATTCATTACATATACTACATCATTACACAGCTCTATTAAATGCTATTAAATTATACACATCTTATCCATTGGGAGTGTCATTTTTAAGGTAGTAGTAAATACCCACTAGGTGTCAGTAAACTATGTAAACAGAGCAAATATGTTTATCTTATTTACTCTGTTTACATTTAATCAACAGATTTAATTAAGATTTTCTGCAAAATAGAATAGCTTACAACATTTATAAATGTTGACAAATTAAACGCATGGAGGAAACACATTCAAGAAGAAATAGAGTAATTTGAATGGACTGAAGCGTATTTAAAGGCTCAAAAACAAACCATAAACACGCAGCTTAAATTATTACAGAATAAATGTAATAAAATCTATCATCTTAAAAGAAAGTATTTTAATAAAATGAAAACATTTTCTTGCTTTATGCTCATACAGGCTGTTTTTGCCTCTGCTGAATTGTAATCGGAAATTCTGTGTGAATTTTCTGAGTGTGAACTTATTGTTTATGTTATTTGAAAATTGTTAAAAATATTTGGAAAAAAAATAAATAAAACCAGCAACACTAAGGAAACCATTTAGCATGCTCCACATGCATATTCAAAGGGTTGTTAATCTATCAGCAACCATTTTAAGCATTTTTTTCACCTTCATGAAATGCAACAAATGCAATTCTCTCACTTCTAACAAAAAATATCTGAATTGCAAATGTTTAAAGCTGTAAGTGAGCTGCTCTCATTTTTGTATTTTAAAACACTTCTACACTGCAGATTTATTGGCAAGTTACATTATAACATTTTTATTGTTTTACACATCAACTCCATATTTCCTCTGTGATGCAGAGAAATCTCCAATATTTTGACAGGGATGGTTTTGTGCAAAGTACTCACGCATGCTGTCATCAATTTGGCCCCACTTTGCAGGATCAGATGGGTAGCTTGTTAATACCCTTTCTGGGTCTAGAGGCTCCTGCTGTAATACGATATTAGGCTCACTTCTGGCTGGCTGCTGTTCTTTCTTCTGTGACGGCGTTGATGTAGACGACTGTGCCAATGCGTCTTCCGCCACATCTTCCACTGCGTTTTCGGGCCGTGTCTCCAGGTCTGGCTCGGCCTCTGGCTCTGCTGACTCGAGCGGGTTCACAGCTGTCGGACGGCTGCCCGACAGAAACTTGTGTAAAGCCCCCCGCTGTCTCTTCTTTTGTTCCTCTTCTTTTCTTTTCTTTTTACGGTTTGCCACACCCGAAAGCATCTTGGTAGTTAGCCTACTCAAAATACACCTGCCTGCTAACTTTGCTCTAGAGCGCTGCACTCCCGCGGGAGTCCCGCGGGATCCGCGGGACCCGACACAAAGCAATGCGGCGCGGGACAAATAGAGAAAGCTCATTGCGGGCGCGGGGCGGGCATAGGAGTGCACAATGCGGGAGCGGGCGGAGCGGTGATAAGCTGCAGTCCTGCAAACTAAAAATAAAACTAAAATACACAATGTGTACTCTCTCTCGGCTTCGTCCCACCGTCCAAACAACACAATAATAAGCACAATATCAGGCTGATTGAGTCTAAATTTATGCAATGAGTGAGCAGGAGTCTGATTGAATGTTTGGTTTTTTTGTGCTGTGATGGTTCTGTGACAACCAGCAGGTCCAGCTCCCTCACGACCATCCATCTCAATAATCTGTTGTCTCCAGATGTGTGTTGGGGATCGCCTCAGCTGCGCATGCCACTTGCCAAGTTGGCAACGCGTTCCTTCCCCACTGCCCTTGGTGAATGATCGGTCAGTGGTATGCTCTAAGCTCAGCATTTAATTACCCAAGCCAAAGACAAGAACTTTCGTGAGAAATAACGGGAACGTCTGAATCATGCGGGAATTGCGGGCGGGAGCGGGACAAAATACGGCAGGAGCGGGCGGGAGCGGGACTTAAAATCATAGTCCTTTGCGGGCGCGGGGCGGGAGCGGGACTGTACTATGCGGGAGCGGGACTGGAAATTCCGTCCCGCGCAGGCCTCTACTTTGCTCTCCAGTTCTGACCTCTGACCCCCTCTGACGTCCATCGTCACTATTTTTAGTTAATTAATAAATATTGAAATACATTGTAGATAGGAGTCCTATCTACAACTTCTATTCTATCATAGGAAATTTGTAAATTTTATTTTTAATTTATTTATTTTTGTCCCTCTGTCTGGGCCCCATCCAGCCAATCAGGCCCTAGGCACGTGCCTAGATTGCCTTTGCCTTAATCCGGCTCTGCACACAACCCGATATGTTGATCGGGAGGAGAAGGGAGGGGCTAACAGTCATACAACCCGATGTGTAAATTGGGGGGCAACATGGGGTTCAGTGTCTTGCCCAAGGACACTTCGACATGTGGCAATGGAAGCCGGGATCGATCCACCAACCTTTCGATTGGGATCGGGATTGGGATTTTTCGATTCTCTCTAACCACTGAGCCACAGCCGCCCCAGATCCACATCTTGCTTCCTTGGTCATAGTTAGTTGGATGTGCTGTCTGATCTGGGTTGTAACTTGGATTCACAAAAGTCTTCAGTAAAAACTTCATCATTGTCTGTATGTATCTGTACTTGGGTTCACTTCTACCAAACATTTTAAATGATTGGATAGATTTGTGTAAAGTTTTCATATAATATAATAATATCAAAATAGTTTGTTTTTTTAACAAATTGGAACATAAGAGCCTGTCTGTGGTTAAAAGTGTGAATTTGGAACTGGTCCTCCTCTAAATCATAGCACTCTATTGGCCTTTCATGATGGTTATGAACACTGGTGGGAATTTCTCAGGGGATTTGAAACAAAAATTGAACATTAAGTGTGAAATAACATTTTGTAACAGGGGTCATTTGCTGGAAAAGATTAGGAACATTATGGGTTTGATAGTTTGCTCACATGGTAATAAATGCTGCTCATGAGATATGCATTCCAATATATGCCATCCAAGAGGGGCCCATTACCAAGCAGTGTAGTTGCTGTAACAGCCCCCTTTTGTATAGAATTTCTTAATTCACAGAAAAGCTGGTGTGTTCCACTGAGAAATGCAGACAGTGGTTCAGACAGGTGTATATCTGAGAGGAAAAGGAAAACCCCTACAGATTAGAAGCAGCAAGTAGCGCCAAACAAGCAACTGTTTGCTCTGGATTTTAACACTTATGTTGCATCTCTCCGACTGATGCTTCATAAGTCAGCTTCCCCCCTGCGGACTTGATTTACATTTTTCTGACATTCTGTTGGAGCAAATTCAGTCATGGCATAACACGATGGTGGATTTGCAAAGAATTTAAAAGGGTTTTCAACAACACTCATGTTTATTTAATGGATGTTTCAGAATTATATATGTAAAAGAAAACCAACAGGAACAAAATAATCCCTCATTATTTCACATTTCTAGCTATGTATTACAATAATTGAGACTGATTTTTAAATAATGCAGTTGATCAAGACTAGGTAACTGTTTTAATGGTTCAAATAATCAACTTGATGTAGTTTGGACTGGCTGGGTTCAGCCTTATGGTGCGTTCACACCAGCCCAGCCATCAACTTCATAAGCGGCAAGTTTACATGTAAAGTCTATGGTGGAGTGCGTCAGACAGACGTCAACGGCTCTGCGTCGCTTTGTGAGCGTTATGAGCGGCAACTTTTCAAGCTTTTCGAGCATTTCAGGCGTTGACGCTTGAAACGCTTGAAAAGCTCGAAACGCAGAATGTTCAGCTAGCTGAACTTTTGACTTTCATAACGCTCTTGAAGCGGCATGTCAACCAATCAGAGCGTCTCATCATAGTGACGTACCTGAATGAAACAGGAAGTCGTCAAACTGGGCGCGGGACAGACAGAAGTAGTGCTGGAAGCAAACCTCACCCATATGTAGCTTCTGGAGCAAATGGTTTAACTCCTCAAACTCAGAACGCATCTGAAGAATGGGGTGTATCCACAAACGGAGTAAATAAAGCCAAACCACTCTCTCTATATGATCCGCCATAGCTCCGAACATCTGATAACAAAGGAAGCCCCGCCTTCGCGCTTTTTTTAACGGTCCAGCATTACGAGCTTTAATGCCTACGCGCTCTGACTGGCAGGCGTTACAAGCTTCAACTTTCAAACGTCAAACTTGGAACGTTATGAGCGTTGCTTGACGTTGACAAAGTGGCCGGTGTGAACGCACCATTATGGTAGGAATAGAGTGAAGAGTTTCATCATCCTGAGGGAATAACTGGAGGGATCATATACCCCCTCTGGCCTGGAAACACCTTGGAAGAGCTGGAGAGGGACTTTACTGACCAGCACTTTACCTGATTGACTTCAAAGTGGGTCAGTAAACATTCAACAAGTTGGTCTTACATGTGACAAAAATCTGTAGATTGTCATCAGGGGATGTGGTCTTGAACATGCAGCAAATTTTGACTTCTCAAAATTTTTCTGAAATCGCTGTGAATTAAACAAATTGGATTCGATTGGTACCAAATTTCACAGGATGGATCGTTGTCTGAGCCTTAACATATCTACAAACAATTTGGAGGTGTGACTAGTGCCCCCTTGTGACTTAAACTGGGGTTTTTATTTAGGTTCTTCTTAAGTTTTTGGACTAGTTTTCAGTTGCGGCTCTCCTGTTTTGTAGGAAGGTTTTATTTTGTTTTCGTCTGAGGAGTCTCTCTCACTAGGTGAGCAGACTCATGGATCATCAGCACCTCCAGCTGGTCAGTTGGGCCGACAGGGATGAATCCCAGCTGGGCAATCAGCCTCAGGGAGGATACTTATAACCAGCCGCTCTGCCTGACTTGTGCCAGACTGTCGTCATCTCTACCAAGAGAAGTAGTCTTGGCTCTCATATCTCATGGTAAACGTTGTGCCCTGCTCAGTCTTTAGTATGTCCTGTGTTTCTTTTCCTCCTGGGTCTCTACCATAGAAGTTATCCAGCCTTGGAAGCTCCTGCTGCTCTCATCTTGGCAGCCCTGGCTGCACTCACCTCATCTCGGCGATCTTCGTCCTGCCTCAGCTGTCATCGTCTCTTCCTGGACGCTCTCATCAACGCTCCACTGGTTGATCCCCAGTCTGCTCCGTGTTCCGCTCCTCTTTGTCCTGTTCTAAAACACTAGTAGGTCCTGTCACTCATACCCTTTTCCATTATTACTTTGTGACACTATTCTACTGCTCCTCTGCCCACAGAATCCGCTCCCTGTCTACCAAGCTCCTGAGCTTTTCTGCTGGCGTTACATAAATAAAGCTCTTTTTAACCTGCTCTGGTGGTTCCACGGTCCTTGTTCCTTTGCAATATGACAATGTGGAGTTGATAGAGAGTGTAGAGTGAAGCAGAATGGTGCCAGCGTGGCGAGTAAAGCGGAGACGGTTTTAGTTTGAGCAGTACAAGATGGATTTTCGTGGGTTTGGAAAATTCTAAATCTCGTGAGAATCCATCTTGCAATGCAGGTTAGCGTTTTACTTCCTGGCTGGAGAATAACTCGAGAATATAGGTTATATTTTAAGTCAAATGAAGATTATATAACACCAAAGGTAAGATTTTATCATACAGTGGGGCAAAAAAGTATTTAGTCAGCCACCAATTGTGTAAGTTCTCCCACTTAAAAAGATCAGATCTTTTTAAAGAATTTATTTGCAAATTATGGTGGAAAATAAGTATTTGGTCACCTACAAACAAGTAAGATTTCTGGCTTTCACAGACCTGTAACTTCTTTAAGAGGCTCCTCGGTCCTCCACTCGTTACCTGTATTAATGGCACCCGTGTGAACTCGTTATCAGTATAAAAGACACCTGTCCACAACCTCAAACAGTCACGCTCCAAACTCCACTATGGCCAAGACCAAAGAGCTGTCAAAGGACACCAGAAACAAAATTGTAGACCTTCACCAGGCTGGGAAGACTGAATCTGCAATAGGTAAGCAGCCTGGTGTGAAGAAATCAACTTTGGGAGCAATTATTAGAAAATGGAAGACATACAAGACCACTGATAATCTCCCTCGATCTGGGGCTCCACGCAAGATCTCACCCCGTGGGGTCAAAATGATCACAAGAACGGTGAGCAAAAATCCCAGAACCACACGGAGGGACCTAGTGAATGACCTGCAGAGAGCTGGGACCAAAGTAACAAAGGCTACCATCAGTAACACACTACGCCGCCAGGGACTCAAATCCTGCAGTGCCAAACGTGTCCCCCTGCTGAAGCCAGGACACGTCCAGGCCCGTCTGCGGTTTGCTAGAGAGCATTTGGATGATCCAGAAGAGAATTGGGAGAACATCATATGGTCAGATGAAACCAAAATAGAACTTTTTGGTAGAAACTCAACTTGTCGTGTTTGGAGGGGAAAGAATGCTGAGTTGGATCCAAAGAACACCATACCTACTGTAAAGCATGGGGGTGGAAACATCATGCTTTGGGGCTGTTTTTCTGCAAGGGGACCAGGACGACTGATCCGTGTAAAGGAAAGAATGAATGGGGCCATGTATCGTAAGATTTTGAGTGAAAACCTCCTTCCATCAGCAAGGGCATTGAAAATGAGACATGGCTGGGTATTTCAGCATGACAATGATC